>SJYX01019651.1:103430-133559 GCA_006410675.1 Oreotragus oreotragus | reverse complement strand
AAGACAGAAACATAGATCAATGGAACAAAATAGAAAGCCCAGAGATAAATCCACACACGTATGGACACCTTATCTTTGACAAAGGAGGCAAGAATATACAATGGACAAAAGACAATCTATTTAACAAGTGGTGCTGGGAAAACTGGTCAACCACTTGTAAAAGAATGAAACTAGATCACTTTCTAACACCACACACAAAAATAAACTCAAAATGGATTAAAGATCTAAACGTAAGACCAGAAAGTATAAAACTCCTAGAGGAGAACATAGACAAAACACTCTCTGACATAAATCACAGCAGGATCCTCTATGATCCACCTCCCAGAATACTGGAAATAAAAGCAAATATAATCTAATTAAAATTAAAAGCTTCTGCACAACAAAGGAAACCATAAGCAAGGTGAAAAGACAGCCATCTGAATGGGAGAAAATAATAGCAAATAAGCAACTGACAAACAACTAATCTCAAAAATATACAAGCAACTTATACAGCTCAATTCCAGAAAAATAAACGACCCAATCAAAAAATGGGCCAAAGAACTAAATAGACATTTCTCCAAAGAAGACACATGGATGGCTAACAAACATATGAAAAAATGCTCAACGTCACTCATTATCAGAGAAATGCAAATCAAGACCACAATGAGGTACCACTTCACACCAGTCAGAATGGCTGTGATCCAAAAGTCTGCAAGCAATAAATGCTGGAGAGGGTGTGGAGAAAAGGGAACCCTCTTACACTGTTGGTGGGAATGCAAACTAGTACAGCCACTATGGAGAACAGTGTGGAGATTCCTTAAGAGATTTTTAATTTGTTCTAAAGACAGCAGTCTTTGCTAGGGAACAAACTCAGGATGAAAATGTTTTTAAAATGAAGGACAAAGAAGATGTACAATTTACAAAAATTGTAAAAATTTTAAGTAACTGTCTCTTCAGAACAATGATCTTGTTTTCCATCCTAATTATTAGTGTTCATGGGAGCAGAAGAGCCTGGCTGTATATAATATCCTATTATTGGTGTTATTATTACTAAACTAAAGAAAATATGGCCCAAATAAAGATCTAGTGTCAATTAATCTTGAACCACCTCAGTTAATTAGCAAAACATTCACACATTATAAAATATTCATTCTAGGAAATATCTATAGTTCTGGGAACAAGTACACGAATTAAATGTGTAAAACATTAGACACTTGCTATATAGCAAACTGACATTGAGAGAGTAAAAGTGTCAAGGCTCCTAAATCCCTGTATGAAAGACTTATCATTCACTGTAAAAGAATGCTAATAGTGTGTCCAGAGAGTACTTGGTACAGCAAACCCAATGCTCCTTAGGATTCACTCCACTTACATTTTAACATTGTTGATGGAAGGTTGGTGTCCTATGCACTGGGGAGGACATGCAGATGGTCCTCACTTCCCTTATACAAAAATAGGATGAAATGGGAAATGCTGTCTCAGTATTTGCATACTTTCCAACTAAAAACCCTCTCATGTTTATCAGTTATTTAAATTCCATCTGTCACTTTGACCCCCTTAATTCCTAAAAAAAAAATGTTTTCTCTACACATTCAACTTCATGAATTGTTCTATTCCACTAGTATCTTTAGATTGAATTAAGAGATGAGGGTATTCATAGAGTTTTGGATTCCCTGTCTTCTTTGGTGATTGAAATTAAAATAACAGGAAAATGAAAGTTCTGTTAAATCAAATATTCATTAGTCTCCATAACTGGTTTAAAAGGGAAAATCTATTTCATACAATTATACAATTCAATGATGATATCCACCCTAGCATGCACTGCATGATGGCTGTCTGATGCTCTCTTTGAATGACTGTCTAGATATTAGTAACAAACACCAAAGAAACAGAATTATTCAAGAACTCACTATTTGATCTGAATAAGACACTTATAAATGAAGTGCATCTCTATTAAGATTCTTAGTTCTCTTCCAAGTATTCTGAATTGATTATTTTCACCTCATCACATTTTTTTGTTCTTTCTTTTTCATACATGATAGGAATATTGAGAGATTTAAGGCACCTCACTTAGTACCGTTCATGCCTAATAGAAAAGAATATCTTATCCTATTAACTTATTATCATTCACATTACAGTTTATGCTATAGGCTTTATAGTACAAAATAGTAGCCTACACAAAGAATACCTTCTGAAATTTCAGTCAAACACTGAACTATGCATCCCATAAGTTTTCAAATCCAGAAATGAGTAACAGGAGTCTTTTATGGATAGACACTAAGAGAAGCATTAATATAAACTTGATCAGTTCAAAGTCAAATTACTACTTGATGGTTACAGCACTATTTTTATAGAATATAAAATATACTAGTATAATAAATGAAAAGTCTTTCTAAGTTATTTAGAAAGTCACTTCAATGACATTCCTCAAACTTCAGAAGGGATGATATATCTGTCAATAAAATGACACCAAAATCATATTTTATAAGGATTTTATATTAACATGTGCTTTTGAAGAATGACATTATATGGTCTTAATCTATAATCAGAAACTCTTTTGCTCTTAACTTGCAAGGCAATAAGTTTAAGAATTAATTTTGTCTGCTATAAAGCTGGCTTGCCTTTAATCTTCAGATTTAATAGTTCTCTTTTTGCTGAATGTTTTAGGCAGGTAATTGAGGAAATAGTCCACGTTCCATCTCAGTCAACATAAAATGACATTGGAGTGTCTTCAAATGTTTCCAGGAAATTCATGCTAAACAGTCTGTCTATTGTTTGATATTGAACAACAGCAGAAATCCGGGTATTTAAAGAAGACTTTCCTAAGATTCTATGTAATGAAGCTATATGCTCATAACTCACTTTATAACTAAGATGTTACAAAATTAATCATACATAAGACCCATATAAATTAATTCGTGGAAAAATGATGATTTATACATTAGAGAATACTACACGTGCCATATGTTCTTTCGTCCAAATGAAATTTCTTACTGTTATTTTGAGGCCAAAACAAACAAAATAAAATCAGTGTCCTTGGTTTTCTCTGATGGGTATTTTGATTCAGGCTTTCTGCCATTATTTATGTCAATGGAAACCCTGAAAAATCATCTGCTGACTAAATTTTGTAAAGTGCACAGAAATAGGCATGGAACATCGGAAACCAGGAAATGACCCTATCCAAAATAGATCCTTCCAGGAATCTTTGAGACAGTTCACATTTAGAAGCGGCAGTGGTTATACTAAGGAGTTATGAAAGGGTTCCAATTCTGAAATGCTTTCAATGCAGTGGATAACTGGCAAGTTTTTTCTTTTATTAAAAGTACTTGGCCAGAAAAGCCTATTTTAGTCAAAACAAACTTCCACTTAGGACAGACTTTTTTCTAAATATTTTCATAAAGTAGATACTGAAGCTTTTTTTTTTTTTTTTATTCCTTTTCTATCTTTTCTGATAGGAAGTGAGATTGCAGTTTGGCCAGGAACAACTGTGATTTTGGTTTTCTTAGTTATTCTTTCATGGTTCTGAACTTTACTATATAGGTGCCCAGAGGCAAGTGGGAGCATTTTTATACATACAAAGTAGATAAACAATGCAGGAAAGAGGCTTTAATGGACCATTTCTCTGCTCCCCTCATCTCGCCTACAGCGTTTTGTCTGATCTGCAAGTATTACAGTTCATTTGAAATGGCTTCTTATATCGTTGTTTTTAGACTTAATAGTCTTCTTTATTCAATTTCTTATTTTTAACAGCTGAAAATAGGATGCTTAAACTTTCTATTAGACCTTCATGTTTTGAATTAAAAATTGAATTTTTATACATATATAAATTTGAGGTGGGAGTTTGGTAAGAGGAGAGTGAGAAAAAGTCCACATCACAAATATAAAAGTGTGATGTAGATCCACTAGGATAGCAGTGACATGCTTTTTGGTCACATCCAACTACACAGTCTGTGCTATTCCTAGGGGTGAGGGTGGCGGGTGCGGGATGCTTGCTTTACTTTAAAAGGACCTCATTCGTTGGCTAATGTTCACATCTGTGTCAATAAGCTTGAAGAGAGGGCTACATCCAGTGGTTTTTAACTAAAAGGGACAACTGTGATCAAGTGATTTTGAAAGAAGGCAAGGACATTTGGGGTCTATTCCACCAGGGCTACCTTTTCAATAGTCGAAATCGTGTTCTCATATTTCAGGGGCACATTTACAGAAACTGTACACTGTTCATTTTTTTTTTTCCCTCATTAGGAATCAGAATGCCTTCACAGATGAATTGTTAAGAAACAGCTCGAGTCTGAGTCTGGGCCAGTTCTCCTGTGTTTTGGTCTGTGACCTCAGTCAAAGTGCTTCATCCTTCCCTGCCAACCCCTGCACACCCTTTCCCTGCTCGCCCCCAGTTGAGTATGCATTACATGCAGGATATAACTATCATATCCTTAAACAAATGTCCTTTTCAAAAGTGTAATATAAAGCAGACCTAGAAAGTCTGCTGCTATAATGATTTCATGTTTTGCTGATCCTGGTCTTTTCTTCTGAAAGGCTTTTTAGTGGTCCCCAGTGAAAAGTTGAGATCAGCATTTAAATGCAGGTCTACCTTTTTAACATACTTTAAGTCTTCAGAAGTCACTAAGTCTCAGTGGCTTTGAGAATTTATAAGCATATCTAGGATGTTAAAAGTTACCTTCCATGTCTTTTTTTTTTTTTCCTACAAAATTACATTAATTGGAATTTGTATTTCTCCTCCCCTTTGTGATTTGAAGGAAACATACTACCAAATAGGATTTGTTCAAGACCATTTCTTTGTGTGAAACAACTCTCCCTAGACAGTTAGGGACCAATTATAGGAATTTCTTATATTCTTTGGATTTTTACAGCTGATATATTCTGGTTCCTCTCCTAGGTAATAGCAGCATGCACATATGCAATGAGACAGAGAAAAGAAAAAAAAAGAGAGAAAGAGAGAGAAAAGAAAAAAGCAATTATGTTATTTCTTGTTATATGCAATTACCAGCATTTGGTTAGAATGCCTGTGCGAGTTTTAATTCTAAATGAAAAGATTAAGGCAAAAGAAGCCAACATTCTCTTTAAAATTACCACTTTTCTGAATCAATCTACATATTCATTTGCATTTAAAACTTGGCATTTCTTGCTTCAGTCATATTTGCTTCCATGTCCTTTGAAGTCCTTCTCTATTTTCTTTATACTTGTCATAAAGACAGTTTTATTTACCATTAAAAGCCTGAGAAAAACTGATCAAGGCCTAAAGCTTTCATGTTCTAAAAAGTTTGCCTCTACAAATTAAATTGCAATAATACAGCCACTGAAAACTGTCCAACGATGAATACAATAAATAGCCAAGCTCTTTTGATCTTTAAAAAATGTATTATATTAAGTTTTTTATTTCTGTGATGTAGAACTATTGCATGACCTTGTCAGTTCTAATTGAGAATGGAATTGTCCAAAAGAAAGAAAAAAAAAAAAAAACCTCACATTTTTATTGAGCATCTACTATGTGCTACAACTAGAATAAGGCAAAATTTAAGGAGGTTTTCACCCCCTGGTTTATGCTCAAACTTGAATAGCCAAATCCTTGCCCTAATCTATTCTGTGACACCAAAGAGACTTCAACTATTAATACATTTATAGACCAACTCTGAGCTAATAATGTGATCAGGTCTTTTGAAGAAATATTAAGGTGTATAGTTATGTGGAAAAAGTCCTAAGACAGAGAGAGACCTGACCTCTTAGAGTTTGTGATCCTTGGAAACCTACCTATCAGTGTGAAGACAGTAAATACAAACTAGGAAGGATATAAATTCCTGTTACTGACCATTTGAGTGGGAATTCTACTTCACTCCCTAGTCCTGTAATACAAGACACATTATTTTTAATACTTCTAAATCTCACTTTATTTATGAAATGCATACAATAATAGTACCCACTTTACAGATGTAATGATGCTACATATATGCAATGTATGTACATTTAGATGTTACAATAATATTACAGATGTAATAACGTGTCTTATTTTAAATGTAAAGCCCAGTATGCTGTTAGGACTTGATAGATGTTGTTATTATGATTATCATCATCATAATTTTTATAAGAAAGGAAAGAAACAAAACTGAACAAAACATTTACTTTTATACCTAATGAAGGAACATTAAAAAGAAAATCAAACTATAAATACTAATGGCCAAGAATTTTTATTTGATTGTTTTATGATTACTTGTTACCCTAAAAAATTGCAAAGAAATTGCAATTTTACTTCCAGGAATAAAATTACTTTAAAAGCTTATTTCCTATAAAAATCTAAGGTTATTCACATGAAAACCAGGTAATGGCATTGAAATAGAAATACACTTGTGTAGTGTTTGCATTTTTAAAACTTTGCTTTTAGTTGAGCTCTTTCACACAAATTGGCATATTTAGTCTTTCCAAACACCCTGAAGAGTATTTTTATCCCCATTTTACAGATGAAGAAACTAAGATACAAGGTTACAGAGCTTCTTAGTGGCAGAGGTAGCTAATATTCACTTTTGAATAAAAAAAAATCTATAAATCAGAGTCCTATAAGGGTAGTAGGCTAGAATATTTTCAGTCCACATTTATGGTAACAATAATTTCAGTTTTAATTAAAAAATCCAAGGCATTGCTTTGTATAACAAATCAGTAATAAAATTATAACATATAGAAATTATTGCATTTATTAAGCCTGTTATGATTACATTGGCAAGAATGAAGGATGCAGAACTAAGATACTTTGCACAAATATTAATCAGAAATACAATTGTTGGCTTGATATTCTTTTAACGGCCCCATGCTGCGGCCCTAACCATCCCCTTGGTTTGCTAAATCAGTAAGTATTATTTAAGTCATGCTATTCTTAAACATAATACAGCAAAAATAAGCACTTTTCATTATGAATGAAAACACTAGTCTGTAAATAAATAGAGAACCATTTACAATTACAGTTGACCCTTGGTAAACATTGGTTTGATGTTTAAGGGTCTACTAATACGTGGGTGTTTTTCAATAAATATGTACTATACTACAACATGCTCTATGTTTTGGTAACAACAATCACACACTAGAAAACAGAGTAACTAGTACAGGCAGTAGGTTTCCCAGGTAGCTCAGTGATAAATGAATCCACCTGCCAATGCAGGAAATGCAGGAGACACGGGTTCAATCCCTAGGTTGGGAAGATCCCCTGGAGAAAGAAATGGCAACCTGCTCCAGTATTCTAGCCTGGGAAATCCATGGACAGAAGAACCTGGGTGGGCTAAAGTCCATGAGGTCGAAAAGAGTTGAACACAGCGGAGCACAGGGCATGCATCAGTGATGTCACAGATTCAGTTCCAGACTGTCACAATAAAGGAAATATTGCAATAAAACAAGTCATATTAATTTGTTTTCCCAGTGCATATAAAAGTTATGTTTACACTATCAGTTCAGTTCAGTAGCTCAGTCGTGTCCAACTCTTTTCAACCCCATGGACTGCTGCACACCAGGCTTCCCTGTCCATCACCAACTCCTGGAGCCTACTCAGACTCATGTCCATCGTGTCAGTGATGCCATCCAACCATCTCAGCCTCTGTCATCCCCTTCTCCTCCTGCCTTCAGTCTTTCCCAGCATCAGCATCTTTCCCAATGAGTCAGTTCTTCGCATCGGGTAGCCAAAGTATTGGAGCTTCAGCTTCAGCATCAGTCCTCCCAGTGAATATTCAGGACTGATTTCCTTTAGGATTGACTGGTTGGATCTCCTTGAAGTCCAAGGGGCTCTCAAGAGTCTTCTCCACCACCACAGTTCAAAACACCAATTCTTTGGCGCTCAGCTTTCTTCATAATCCAACTCTCACATCCATAAATGACTACTGGAAAAACCATAGATTTGACTAGATGGAACCTTTTTTGGTAAAGTAATGTCACTCCTTTTAATATGCTATTTAGGTTGTTAATAACTTTTCTTTCAAGGAGCAAATATGTTTTAATTTCATGGCTGCAGTCACCATCTGCAGTGATTTTGGAGCCCCCAAAAAGAAAGGTTTACACTATACTGGAGTCTATTAAGTGTGTAATAGCACTATGTCTAAAAAGTGTATGTATTTCAATTTAAAAATATTGCTAAAAATGCCAGTAAGCATCTGAACCTTCAGAGAATCATAGTAATTTGCCTGGATATTGATGGCTACTGGCTGATAAGCATGATGGCTGCTGAAAGCTGGTGTGGCTGTGGCACTTTCTTAGAAAGGAAGAAAACAATGAAGTTTACCACATCGATTGACTCCTCCATTCCCAAATGATTTCTCTATAGCATTGACTCCTCCGTTCCCAAATGATTTCTCTATAGCATGCAATGCTGTTTGATGGCATTTTACCTAGAGTAGAGTTTCTTTCAGAATTGGAGCATATTCTCTCAATCCATGTTTTTGCTGTATTAACAAGGTTTATGTAATATTTCAGACCCTTTGTTGCCATCTCAACAGTGCATTGAAAGTCTATTATTTAGTGTAGGCACTCCATGAATTATCTTAGCTAGGTCTCCTGCATAACTTGCTGCACCTTTTACATTAGGCTTTGCTGCTTCATTCTGAAATTTTATGTTATAGAGAGGACTTCTTTCTTTAAACCTCATGAACCAACCTCTACTAGCTTCAGACTTTGCTTCTGCAGTTTCATCTCTCTCAGCCATCATAGAATTGAAGAGAGTTAGGACCTTGCTCTGGATTAGGTTTTGACTTAAAGGAATGATGGGGCTCTTCTAACTGGACCACTAAAATTTTCTTCATATCAGTAATGAAACTGTTTCACTTTCTTGCCTTGCACAGTTTACTGAAGTAGAACTTTTAATTCCCTTCAGGACTTTTTCCTTTGCATTCAGAGCATGGCTAACTGGCATAAAAGGCCAAGTTTTCAGCCTGCCTTGGCTCTATACACACTTTCCTCAATAAGCTTAATTCATTTCTAGCTTTTGATTTAAAATAGAGATGTGTGACTCTTCCTTTCATTTGAACACTTAGAGGACACTGTAGAATTATTAATTGACCTCATTTCAACATTGTTGTGTTTCAGGAAATAGGCAGGCCTGAGGAGACGGCGGGAGACTAGAGAGACTTCTGGGAAATGGCTGGTCAATGGAACAGTCAGAACACATGTATTTGTTGATTAAGTTTGCTGTCTCAAATAGATACAGTTCTTGGCACCAAAAAGCAGTTACAATGGTAACATCAAAGATCACTAATCATAGATCAGCATAATAAATATAACAATAATGAAAAAGTTTGAAATATTATGAAAATTATCAAAATGTAACACAGAGACATCAGATGAATAAATGCTGTTGGAAAAGCGGAACCTATAGACTTGTTCTATGCAAGGTTACCACAAACATTCAACTTGTAAAAAATTCAGTACCTGCCAAGCATAGTAAATAAAGTGCAATGAAATGAAGTGTGACTGTACTGTATTGCTCTCTGTAATCATAGCATTCAGTGCTGTTCACTCACCTAATAGAACTCCAGGAAGACTGTATCTTTCTACTGCACAACTATTTGCAAGCAGAGTTAGAAACTAATCCCTTTTAATCCAACTTACTTACTACAATCAGATTAATCTTCTTATCTCACCAATTTTCACTGTCACTCTCCCTTTCTCAAGGCCTTCAACTGATTCCCACTGTTCACTGAATAAACAGAAACGAATTTATAGGAAAACTGAATTCTGCTTTCACCGTGTATGACTTTTGCTTTACACTGTCTTGTCCTTTGCCCTTACCTATTTAATCCAGAAACTTCTCCATCATTTTCAAAGTCCACTGAAAGAGTGGATCCTCACTTTTTTGAGGATCTCTGGGCATTCTATTAAAAACTATTCCTTCCATGAATTTCAAGACCAAAAAGCTTTCCAACCTTCTAGAAAGGAAGTGTTCCCCACCTAGAGTCCCTTGTCTTTATCACATTTATGGGCTTTATCTCTGTACTGTCTTGAAATAGGGCCATTTGTTGTTACGCTTTTTCTGCTATTTGAGACAGACCTGGTAAGTAAGGTGGATTTTTTTTTTTTTCACTTTTATGTTTCCCAATCACAATCGCAACTTAACAAAATACATAGCAGGTAACATACACACACACACACATATATATACACACATAAAGCATTTTCTCATATATATATATATATTCTTGTCCATGCTCCTGTTCAGTTGTGTCTGATTCTTTGTGACTCTTTGGACTATAGCCTGCCTGGCTTCCCTTTCCATGGGATTTCCAGGCAAGAATACTGGAGTGGGTTGTCATTTCCTTCTCCAGGAGATCTTCATGACCCAAGGAACAAACCTACATCACCTGTGTCTCCGGCCTTGCAGGCAGATAAGATTAAATATATACTTATAATCTTACATACACACACACACACACACACACACACACATATTATAGCATTTTCTTCTTCTTTCAGTTCAGTTCAGTTCAGTTGCTCAGTCGTGTCCGACTCTTTGCGACCCCATGAATTGCAGCACGCCAGGCCTCCCTGTTCATCACTAACTCCCAGAGTTCATTCAGACTCACGTCCATTGAGTTGGTGATGCCATCCAGCCATCCCATCCTCTGTCGTCCCCTTCTCCTCCTGCCCCCAATCCCTCCCAGCATCAGNACTCTTAGTGACCCCACGGACTGCAGCCTACCAGGCTCCTCCGTCCATGGGATTTTCCAGGCAAGAGTACCAGAATGGGTTGCCGTTGCCTCCTCTGGATGTTTGCCTAAAACTGCTCTAAAAATCATTTTATTCTGTTGTTGCTGTTGTTTTTTCAGTTGCACTCTGGCTGAATCATAGAACCTGAAGGAATAAGTCAAGGAGCACAGAAGTTTCAATTTCAGGCTTTACAATTAACTGTTGTTTTTATAAGAAATAAATAAGTGCTCTTATGATCTTTTAAGAAGGCATAATTTAGGGAAGATGAAATGCATGAAGAGTGGATCCAGTTTTAGACAGGAGCAGGAGATACTAATCACAAAATTATTCTATAATTAAAAAATGACAGTCTAAGTGAGTAACAAGGAGAGACTGGGAATGTGTTATTTCTTGAAGAAGGTCTTAGTCACCTTGTATAGGTGCTCTCAGCTAAAAGAATCGCAACGGAGAAAAGGCCAAGACACAGCAGTGTGCCAAGCTACCTACCCCGCAGCTAGCTGATCTCCCTTCCATATTTAATCAGTATCATACACATACGGACAAACACAGAAAAGCTTAAGTGGTGAATGAAGAAGAGAGAACTCAAGAAAATCAACCTCCGTCACTTACTCTATCAAATCTATAAGCATCTTGGTGTTGGAACATTCATGCAGCTTTGATTTCCTTTCATTTCTGCTACTGGTACACCAGGAGGAACAGAAGACCTAGTTCTAGGGGATAAATCATGGGTTTGGTTATTTTCAGGCTAATTTCATTGCTGGTTTCTCTTCTGTAAACACCGGCTTGCAGTACTTGGCATGCACTATGCATATTCATTATCTTTTCAATTAGGCTACAAGGTCCTGGAAGGCAAAGACCATGTGTTGTGGTTCTTGGTATCTACTACCCCAGCTTGTGCAGTGCCTGGAAGGCTGCACACACACAGACACACGTGCACAATCTGACTGATAGGTCTGTGACTGGATCTCAAAATATTACTTGTCTTCTACCGGAATCACATGTATACAGATGCTAACTTAAGCTGCAGCATGCTCCATACAACATACTGAATGAATCAACTATTTTCAACTTGAGTTCAATGCCAGTGAACTGAATTAAGAGGTCAATGTTTCAACAGAAAGTGACCCAGAGATAATTCAGGGTCTCTGTCCAATACTAAAGCACTGAGGGTCCGTCTCACACTATTGTCACCTAGTGCACTGATAAAATGTTCTCAAGGGCAGTTTGGGGCTTGTTAATCCAGGCATCAAAGCAGACATGAGAAAGTCAGTACACAAAAGAACAAAGGCTATGATTTTCATAAAGAAGAGGAAAAGTTGCATCTATTTACATTTCCTTATTCTTTAAAATGTTTAAGTTTTCACTTTCAACTTCTACCTTGAGTGTCTGAACTGCTCTGGACTGTTCCAACTCCAGATATTTTTCCCTTCTGATCTGACATCTTCTGCCTTTCCTGCTTCCATGCATCTTCTTCTCTTTGCCCGTTTCCTTACACATGAGTGCAGATGGCTCTACACTTTCTCCTTCTGTCCCTGAACTTGAAGACACGGCCTTACAGCTTCACAGGCCCCAAGGTGGGCTCCTATTCAACCTGCCATCACCTGACTGTTTGAGTTCTTCATCCCAGCTCTTGTATGGGTGAACTCAGCAAATTATGAGAAGTTGACCAGAAGGTGAATCCAGAAAAGATTAGGAAGAAAGAATGGTATTTAATGCTATGTGAGAATTAATTACCTTTTTACATGAATCTAATCTGTTTGGCATATATCTTTAGAGGGAAGGAAAGGGACACATTAGTGAAAGCATTCCTTTTTCTCGACTAACAGTTTACCAGAACGTGCTTTTGTAGTTTATTCTGTTTCCAGGTGTAGGTACACAGGTATTGCCTGAACAGAGGGCTAAAATTCCCCTAATACTGGAAGAAGACACTCACTGTGGAACCCAAACGAGGCTGAAATTTTCCTTCCTTTATCAGCAGGTGACATGCCTGTTAGCAAAACAAATGCTTTTTTTCCCCTAAAAGGATCATTTTAGTCAAATACATCTTACAGATAAAACATTCCTAGTTAGCCAACATACTGCCTAAGGCCATTGTTCACATCCTAAGAGAGTTTAACAATCACAGTGAGAAAAGTGAAAATGAAAGTTGCTCAGTCGTGTCCAGCTCTTTGCAACCCCATGGACTATAAAGTCCATGGAATTCTCCAGGCCAGAATACTGGAGTAAGTTGCCATTCCCTTCTCCTGGGGATCTTCCCAACCCAGGGATTGAACCCGGGTCTCCCTCAGGAGGATTCTTTATCAACTGAACCATAAGGGAAGCCCAAGAATACTGGAGTGGGTAGCCTATCCCTTCTCCAGGGCATCTTCTGAGNAAGGAGAAAAACATCATTAAGTTCTGGTATTTTAGGCTTTTAAGGTCTCATAAAAGCCTCAGGAGGTAACAAGCAGAGTAGAGCTGCAGGCAACATCACTCAATTCTGGAACCATTTTCAAGGCACAATGACCTGGATGCACTCAGAGTTCCTGTATCCTCATTGTGCCTAAAAAGAAAATTCTTTTGTTGCAAGGTGATGTGAGAGAATGAAAAGATTCTTAGAGATACCTTTTAATATCCTAAAAACACACATCCCAAATTATATGAAATTGTAACATTAAACAAATTCTCCCAAATTTCATCTTATAACTAAAGATGTTTTTGTGCTATACTTGTTTTAAGAAGTATATGTTTTATATTAAATAAAAGAACAAGCTGCCTTTGGAAGTGAGAACATTCCATATCCCCAGAAGAAACCTGTATGTTTTATTGTTGATAGGAAAAGGAACTCTGCCAAGCAGTGAACTAATGAATTAGAGTTTGGCAGCACTCCATGCCTGATACAATTTAGTTCAAATTTATGAAATCTACCATTTCCAGAAATCCACTTCTGCCTAAGGCCTCTCTGTACTTTTCAGAGTAAAAAGCATAACATTGTTAGATTTCTAATTTTATCTTACTGATAAAGAAAAAATTATGAACAATATGTTTTCTAAACTGAATTCTAACAGTTTCTTCAATTTTTCAACAGCAGCAAATCAGTTGAAATCAGCATCTCTCTGAGTAGATAGCAGAATATTTCTGTCTCTTATTAAATTAAATCCCCTTAGACATGACAGACCTAATCATCTCCAGAAAATACCTGCTGCCTCCCAATGCTTGACACCCTTTTGGAAAGGAAGGAATATCAGCTCTGTTCAAAGGCATGTTGTCTTCATATTCTTTAAACAAGAACAACACCTTTTTTCACACCAAGGAAAACAATAATAATAAAGTCTTCTATTAGTCGTTGTGAAAAAATAATTATCATTAATGGTACATTAAAACTCACTTTATTGGGAGGAACCTCTTTCAAAATTATATTTAGAAATGAGCAAGGGAGGATGAGAAGGTTGTACATTTTAAATTCCTAGGAAGAAAAAACCTGAGATGCTAATTAGAGGACTAAGGCACAGATCTCAATAAAGTGATGTCTTCTTTCTAAATGCATACATAATTATTTCTCTTTCTTTTTAAGTGGCTGAGATTAGCCAACATCCTACTTTCACTGCATTCCTGATACTTGCCCAACTAGCGCTGATCATAGGCTGCGGGAACTGCTGCTCTGCAAGTTCTATCTCATATCTGCCGTCATGGCCACACCTACCCTGCTAGTCCTTGTGTATGTATGGCCCTCTGCACCAGTCCTAGCTCCTTTTTTCAGCTTTCTTCTCTAACAGAATCAGTTGTCCCTTCCACATAACATTTTTATTTTATTTTATTTTATTTATTTTTTATTTTATTTGTATTTATTTTTTTTTACATGAACCCCCCTCCCCCCTCCCACCCCACATCATCCCTCCAGATCACCCCCATACACCAGCCCCAAGTTTGCTGTCTTGCATACAGGGTCCTCATTACCATCTTTCTAAATTCCATATATATGTGTTAGTATACTGATTTTAAAACTATTTTATGGCATTTCTCACAACACCCTTAAACACCTGATTAAACATATTTTCTATTTGTAAAATGGTGAGTTTTTCACCTACCAAAGCTGTGCATTTTCATACTTTGAAATACCTTAGAACCTTCCATATGTGTTGATAAAATCATACAATTAAGTCAGTTTGTTGGTGGCTGGGGGTAGGGGGTGGATGGAGAATCCTTAAATATCTACTTCCTTTGCTTACCCAGTTTCCTTTTCTATGATGCTTTTATTTGCAGTTACTGGTGATTTACCATTTGCTAAAAAATATATTTACACTATAATAAGCACTGATGAAAAATTTAGTTCACTATGAAATAACTGAATCACCACAGGAAATCATTTTGTATGAATGACAAAAGCAATACCAGTCTCATTTGGCCTTGTTGTGACCTTAAAATTAAAAAGACACACAATGAATACACACATGTACTTTGGCATCTTGCTCAAGGCATATCTTGGTTTATGGAACTAATTTTAAAAGAATTGGTGTGAGAAATGTAAAGTAGAAAAGAATAAAAATTTAACAGAAACTTAAAATGACAAGACCTCTTTATATAAGACATGCTGCTGCTGCTAAGTCACTTCAGTCGTGTCCGACTCTGTGTGACCCCATAGACAGCAGCCCACCAGGCTCCCCCATCCCTGGGATTCTCCAGGCAAGAACACTGGAGTGGGTTGCCATTTCCTTCTCCAATGCATGAAAGAGAAAAGTGAAAGTGAAGTCGTTCAGTCTGTCCGACTGTTAGCGACCCCATGGACTGCAGCCCACCAGGCTACTCCATCCATTGGATTTTCCAGGCAAGAGTACTGGGGTGGGGTGCCATTGCCTTCCCCGATATAAGACATAAAAAAGTAAATAATCTATTGCTAGTTTAGAATATACAAGAAATACTATTTTGTTTTAGTAACATGCTGTATTAAGAAATATTTTCTATCCTATAATGATTTCTCTGTATCCCGTTTTCATTGTATTCACTTAAGGGATGTCTTTCATCAAAAGGGTCTTACTCTCTGTACTTTTGACTTTTAATTTTGTATTTTGGCATCCCATTTCACCTTATCAGATATTTCACAATTTCTCACTAACGTGCTTTTTAAAACCCATATCAGTTATTTTTCAGAAGCAGACTAGAACTCTATCTGGAACTGAATACAATAGACCACCAGGCTCAAGTAATCCAGTATCATTTCTAAATCATTCAGGTTTTTCAGAGATAGATCAATGCTTCAGGCTTTTTTAATATTTTAAAATCTGTTATAAGGCTTTGGTTTAGTGATTGCCTGATATTATTGTATCAGAGGCTAGAGCATTTCATAAGCATGGGGAGATTTCCAAATAAGAAAGAGATATAGAAAACAAAATCTATTTATGTTGAAACTGGATCATAATTTTAAGTGGGAATTATCAAATGTATGAGAGCAAATATTCTTGTATTTTTATAACAATGGAGCATATGCTAGGTGCATGATGTGCTCCATTAGGCAATTTTATTTTTAAGTCATCTCTTTAAGTCCCAGAGGCAGTCTCCTTTCTCCCTCTATATTTGCTGAGGAATTACTCACTATTGTCAGAAGCTAGATACCCTAAAGGAAATCTGCAGAACACTAAAAACTGTACAAAGTGGAGCAAGACATTGGACTCATTCTGATAAAACAAAAGGAAGCTGCTTTGTGGGAATTTAAAAAAAAAAAAGCAATATCAATCTTATTTGGATTTTACTTAGATGTCTAAATTCTATCCATACCTTAAAACCCACTCAAATCCTAGCACAGCTCGCAAACCTAAAGCCTGCTTCAGAGCCTTTAGGTCTCCTTTCTGCCTGGAACACTCATCTCCCTTACTTTCATCCTTCAAGCTTCAGCTTAAATATTATATCTTTAAGGAGACGAGCCTATATAATGGGCTTCCCTGGTGGCTCAGACTGTACAGAATCTGTCTGCAGTGCAGGAGAGCCAGGTTCAATCCCTGGATCAGAAGGATCCCTGTAGAAGGGAATGGCAAACCACTTCAGTGCCTGGAGAATTTCATGGGCAGAGGAGCCTGGAAAGCTACATATAGTCCATGGGGTCATAAACAGTTAGACATGACTGAGCAACTAACATTTCCAAACTTCCATATAATAAATCTCCCTTGCCTATCACTCTCTAACACATTTCCTCAGAGCTCATAACATTACTTGATATTATTTTTTGTTTCCTTCTTTGCTTTATAAAATAGATTATTTACATTCTGTGTTATCTCTTATGTCCTTGGTGCCTACATCAATGCCTGACATATATTAAATAAATATTAATTGGTTGAATGAATGAAGAAACACATTCCTTTCTGAATCTTAATATATCTTCACTCTGTCTTATCTCTGGTCTTGATATTCACCCTTGCCCCAAAACTGCATATATCTCACTTGGCCACTTTTCACTCTCAGAATTTATATAATTAAAAAATATCCTACATTAACCTACAAATTTCTAAATAGCTGGATTTTATTTAGTTTTGAAATAGGCATACATACACTAAATACACAAACAATATGGTTTGAATGGGTGGATGTAAATTATATCAATGGCAAGTTTAAGAATAAGTATTTCTATCTTCCTCAGCAGCTTTAAAATGTTCAGTTTTCTAAAGTCTCTGAGATGCACCTCTATGGCTATCGCTTGGCCTGCACTATGGGTAAATACTACTGACCTTCAAACACACACAAGCCATGCAAAGGAAAGTGCCTATAGCCCCAAATAATTTCTTCCATTGTGTAAGAATTGGATAGGAAATAAAACATGCCAACTGAGACAATAAAATGGATGTGGTCAACTTTTAGCCTTTATATTTATTAAAGATACTTCTCTAGTCATCAGAAGAACCTTTAGCAGAAGACAGCTTTAAAACTCTTGCATAAGCAGATAGAGATTTTGGGAAAGTTTGAAAGCTGAATTTGAGACTTCAGTGGATATCATCAGTTCTTTATTGCCAACATAATTCTCTCAGTCTGGGCTCTGGCAGGGAAATCAGACAACTCTTATTGCAACCTGGGGGTTGACATTAATTAAAAACATAAAATCATAAAGCATCTGTGATGAGTTTAGATGCCAAATGAGATGGACCAAGTTTAAAACTAAACTTCTTACAAAGGTAACTGAATGTCAGAATCATTTTTTTCCCAAAATAACAATAATTACAATGTCTTTCTATAGTACATATACACATTCTTATAATTGACATAATTGGTATCACTAGACCTTTTAATGTTCCTGTGAGCAAAGTTACAAGGGCATAGGTGTTAATGCTTATTTTAGATCCAAAGAAAATAAATATACTTCATTTTCTTTTCGTAGAATAAAAGCTAATAGAACAAAATGTCTACTTATTTCCATATACCCTTGGCTTGAATGTTTATGTAGCTCACAAACAGCAGGAATTAGAAGTGTCGACTTTCTTCAGTGCCTTTTATCCCAAAGCATGAAAGACCCTGATGCACAGATACAAAATAAATAGTTTTTGTTACAGCTTTACCTTTATGATATTTTGTAAGTGGGCCTTGTCGTCTATGGTTTTTTTTTGTTTGTTTGTTTTTTTGTTTTGTTTTACCATACCTACGTAATCAATGAAACACTAAATAAATGACTTAGGCATAAGATACACAAGCAGTCATTTGAAATCACACTAATTTAGCTTATTTTCTATCAGCAAGTAGAAACAACAGTCTCCCTGTAGTACAAAATAGCATCAAACTCCAAGAGGAATGGTTTCACTTTATTCATGGGCAATAAGACTGACCCAGTGACACTGTATTTCTTTTTCAAAATGGACCGTGAACAGATATGCTACTATCATTCCCTATCCTAAAAATGAAAAAAGTGAAGATCAGCAAAATAATACAATTTCTTCAAGATCATAAACGTGGAAATTGCCAGAAGGATAGAAGTGATTTGAATGGATGTAAGCAGAAAATGAAGATCATGGCATCTGGTTCCATCAATTCATGGGAAATAGATGAGGAAACAGTGGAAACAGTGTCAGACTTTAATTTTGGGGGCTCCAAAATCACTGCAGATGGTGATTGCAGCCATGAAATTAAAAGACACTTACTCCTTGGAAGAAAAGTTATGACCAACCTAGATAGCATATTCAAAAGCAGAGACATTACTTTGCCGACTAAGGTCCGCCTAGTCAAGGCTATGGTTTTTCCAGTGGTCATGTATGGATGTGACAGTTGGACTGTGAAGAAAGCTGAGTGCCAAAAAATTGATGCTTTTGAACTGTGGTGTTGGAGAAGACTCTTGAGAGTCCCTTGGACTGCAAGGAGATCCAACCAGTCCATTCTGAAGGAGATCAACCCTGGGATTTCTTTGGAGGGAATGATGCTAAAGCTAAAACTCCAGTAATTTGGCCACCTCATGAGAAGAGCTGACTCATTGGATAAGACTCTGATGGTGGGAGGGATTGGGGGCAGGAGGAGAAGGGGACGACCGAGGATGAGATGGCTGGATGGCATCAGTGACTCGATGGATGTGAATCTGAGTGAACTCGGGGAGTTGGTGATGGACAGGGAGGCCTGGTGTGCTGCGATTCACGGGGTCGCACAGAGTCGGACACGACTGAGCAACTGAACTGAACTGAAGAGAAGATTACTATGTAAAGTGGTCATCTGTCCTGGTTGCCCAAGAACTGGACTTTTGGGTATATCTTGGGCAAAAGATACAAGTGGGGCACCCTAAGTGAAGATGCTAAATCATAAGAAGAAGTTTAGAATTTACTCTAAATTTAAATGTTTTTTACCATCGATGTGTTTCAGTACAAGAATGGCATGATTTCCCTTGAGGACAGTGCAGAATGTCACATCTGGCTCACTAAGGACACACTCAGGTCTTTACAAGACATATGAAATCAAATGAAACTTAAAGGAAAAGCAATAGAGTGAGTTTTTGGAATTCAAGGAGGAAATAATGGCTATCAGAGAAACCAGACTGGGCCCTGCAAAATGAGAGTAAAAAAAAAATTGGTAAAATGCCATTTTAGATTTCCTATTTACTGAAACATTTGTACTTAAAACCTTTAAGATAACTGGGGAAATGACTGAAAGGGTAGGTAGGTAGTGAATAATTTTTTGCCTAACAAGTGGCAATATATCTTAGGGAATTTATCAAGTAATTGACTCTTAGAAACAAGTCCATTCATAAAAAATAAATAAATAGGTAAACCTGACATTGAAATTATGTAGCATTTAGTGCAAAGAAAACCAATATTGTAATAAAGAAATAACTAAACTATGAAAAAATATGCTATTTAATAAGAAGGGTGCCTTTACTTGCTTATTTTTTTAAATCATTTTTAACACAAAAACTTTAAGGACTTGTTTGTAACTCTGTAAATGAATCAGTCCCTGATACGAACTTCCTCCCTGGTTCTTCATTTTTGAAAGTACTTCAGCTCAGAGACCTTCTTCAGATGAGCATCACCACCATCTGGGAAATCCTGACTCCTCTGAGTTTTGTGACTCATTTCTCTTCAGCCTTGTAGATTTCAAACAAAGAAATCATCCATAACAGCAACAAAAACAAATACTCCAAAAGTTTCGTGGGTTTTCTTTTCTATGGTAGAAAAAAGACCTTCATATTTCTGTGTGATTAAAAATTCAATCTTATGTCATCTCATGCTGTTCTTATGTTAGAGTTTATGTTTTAAGTACTATGTTTCAAGTCAACAGTCTGGCTGTAATACCCTCTACACCACTGTGCTTTATCAGTTATAAATTAGCCAGTTACTAAAGTATCATGAGCCATGAGTATTATTCAAGGATCCCCTCTTAAGAAAAGCACCTAAGAGAACCATTTGTCCTACTCAGCTAGAATTTAGATTCCAACTGAATATCCATGCAGCACTGAATACAATTGGGTTCTTATACCCTTTGCATTAATGTAGTTAGGAGTTAGTCTGTATAGCAGTCAAGCAGTTTTCCTAGCCACTTTAATATTTTAAGCATTTCTGAAATCCAAGTACCATGGGAAAATTTATTTGAAATTTCAGATAATTTAAATGGAACAACAGTAGTAAATGAGATAAATAGGGAGATTCTTGGAAAGAATACTTTCTTGGGTGTTTTTCATCACACTTTCAGCTCACAAGACAATTCATGGAATAAAATGATTTAACAATCTGGGTGTCTAGAGGAAACCATTCCAAATATCCTTCCTGATTGCAGAATGAGCCAGAATTGTTAGTCAATTCTCTGTCATTTTACTTCAGCTGTAAATTTCTGTTCAAATACAAGGAAATACTCAGGGAAACAAAGCATATGCAAACAGACAAACCTTCCAGTTAATGAAATGCCTCCATGAGGATTGCAATCAATAACAGTATAATCTATGTTCATAAATAAAAGTATGGCCTCGAAAGAGGAAAGGGCAGTGATGAATTATTCAGGAGGTCTGCAGTGCTGCAACTTCCAGGCTTAAAGCTCTTCAGCAGCACAACACCTGGCTTAGCACTTGCTGACGCCAGCCTCCTTCGAATAGCTAAATCTCTTTCTTCTTGCCCTGAATATAATTTATCCAAATAGCCCAAGGCTCTTGCATTTTATCTGAGGTCAAGCTCCAAAGAAAGCCACTGAACTCCAAGTGGAGTAAGTCACTTTTGGCAGGTCCCCCACTCATATGTAGAGCTATTATTTAAGGTACGGAACCATTGACTCTAGAAAGTATCACTGACAGTATATAGAAGACTGGGACCTCATAAACACTTTAATTTCTAAAGACTGTCAAGCAGGGTTAATGTGAGAGGGAATTAGTAGTTAATAAGGGGGAATAATAGAAAATGAAACCATTTCCCCTTGCCAGATGTCTGCAATTTTCTGCCTCTTCTCTGTTAGTTTCACAACCAGAGATGTTGTAATAATAGCAACCACAATTCCTCCAAGGATTATAAACGATTTTGCCCCCTCTAGACTTACTAAAATAATAACAGTGATATGCTATATGCAGTAAATAGTGTTTGGGAATTGGAGAAAGCCAAATTTTATTAGCTGGCCAAGCCCACAGTCTAAGCATCATGATCAAATCAGCCTTAAGTGACTCTGGGAGAAGAGATTTTGCCACATCTTCTGGGAAACAATTATAAAGCAAATAATGTTTACAATTATTAATTTTTCATATTCAGGCTAAATTTTCCTTGGCTTTATTCCTTCTATCTGTTAATACTTATTTGCCTAAATAGTTACCCTAAATAATTGACTTTGTACAAAGCTAACATTTTTAGATTATAACACTTGATAAAATAGGAAGATAATGCTAGTCTCTTTTACAAATTGAATTGTACCAATAGCTCAATTTTTTCCTAAAATAAAAAACATTTCAAAAACATGTCAACTTTCAAAGCACCCAATTCTCCAAAAACTTCTATCTAGAATTTTAGTTTTAAAACTTTAGATGATTAAAGTGGACTATATATATATATTCTCTTAGGAATTTTTTGATGTGAAATATTTTTATTAAAGTTCACACACCAAATACCTCAAGCAGTGTTGATTTCCACTTGCTGGACTCCAAACTCACAGACCACCATCAAAAGCCTTTCCCATCTGATCACCAGAAGAGATTGCTCACAGAAGAAGGTCAGCAGTTTTTGACCTAGTTTTTGGTCTGCAGGAGTTTCCATCAGAAAATAAAATTGGCCATACTTCAATGCCCTCTTCCAAAACTCCTGAATGAGTAGAGAAGATGTGTTTCTTCAGTCTTTAGCATCTTTCTTCATGTCAAAGGAAAAAGAAAACTAATGGAGCAACCCCTAGACATGACTGTTTAAGGAATAACATGCTCGGAAAAAAGAGAATTGTCAAATATGCTACTACTTGCACTATTCCAAACTGAGAAATTGGAACTTTGGTTTGAGGCCACTAAAAGAGAAAATCTTTCTTAAGTTTATCATTACATTTTGCAGTTAAATTTAGAAATTAATGAGAAACTATGGACAAAATCATGTATGTACTTTGTGGTTCTCCAGCTTTCCCACATTTAGATCGTGATACAAAATAGCCAGGACAATTAATTAGCTACCATACATAAATACTAATACTTTTAAGTTCAGCATATAAAATCAGAGAAGTAACCCAAAACTGGGTTTTCAAAAGTTTGGTTACTATAGCAACTCCATGTGCATGAAAGAAAATCAAAAGGAATCAAATATAAAGAAGCACATGCAGATTTTTCTCAGCCATGATAAATAAAATGTGGAAGTAAAGACCATAGCCTTAAATTAAATTACATAAATTGCTCATAGTTTCTTTTTGGAATCAATCAATTTTATTATTTTAATATTATACTATTATAAAATCTATTTGTGTTATTTAAAAAGTTGCATTCTGGAAGGAACACTTTATGTATCTACCCTCTTAGCACATTTTTAAGGGTACAATACTGTTGTACAGGACTTGCCTGGTGGCTCAGATGCTAAAGAATCTGCCTGCAGTATAGGAGACCCAGATTTGATTCCTGGGTTAGGAAGATTCCCTGGATAAGAGAATAGCAATTCATTCCAGTATTCTTGTGTGGAGAATTCCATGGACAGAGGAGCCTGGTGGTTTCCATTGGTTCACAAAGAGCTGGACATAACTGAGTGACTTTCACTTTCACTGTTGTTTATATACACAATATTTTAGCTCTCTGCTGTAAAACAGTTGTCATGAATTAGTTCTTAGTGAAGAGGAATCAAGCTATTCTCAAGTATCATTGAATAAAAAATATCTAGAGCCCATATTTAATATATTTAATGTATATAATATAGTATAGGATCTTGAACAGTGCTTTCAGATGAGATTGCAGGCATTCAGGGTGGTATGGCCGTAGACCAAACACTGCTTTCAGAAGATAGATTAGATACTTTAATTTCGTTTGTCAAATAGTTATTAAAATTACCCTTGCTATGTGGTCTAAATTTTCCATCTTAAATTTGCTTCTCTGTCATTATATTCCAACCATTTAAAATTCCAATGCAGGTTTTTTATAACAACATTAAACTACCTAACTTCTAATCATTGTAACATTTCATTTTCTTTTGTAGGAAGATATTCAGGTAGTAACTGTAAATTCTGGTTTTAGTTATTAATATGCTAATATAATAAGATTTTTAAAAGTTCATTTTTAATCCCAAATAATTGAAGTTAAACACTGCATAATATTTTTCAAGGATATTCATTGCTTATAATTTTCAAGGTGGCCAAAATATGTATATTCAGCCAAAATATGTACATTCTTTAAATGATAGTGACTTACACATAGTCAATAAAACTATCAATAAACACATCCAGATTTACTAGTGATCTGAAACCAGGCCATTACAATAAAGAGAAGCATAGTAACAGCCTCTAGGAATTTTAAAGTAAAGGATAAAAGCAGTTCCTGAATTTTGTGAAGGGAATAAATGACATGATTCCTTTACCTCACTGTAAAAATTAATTAGCTGAAAGTTTAAATGAATTAGTTTTCAAAAAGTTATTAATCCACTCAAACATAATTATATGCTTTGATATCTTCTAGTCATTGCCCAAATGCATGTGCATTTGCACATAATGCAATTATAATGTATCTACCAGTTCATTTACTGCTGTTTTATTTTGTCCACAGACATTTTTATGTTTGTTATTTCTATTAAAAACAGATCTATATTTTAAAAAGATATATATTTCAATTAAAACATTTGAAAATATATAATATGTCTAGCATAGAAAAAAAAAACCAAAAGAAGTATTAAGAAGAGCTAACATTTGACTCCAGCTATCAAAGCCCCACTAGCCTTCTAGACAGCCCACCCAGCTAGGGCCCCTTTCCCATTTTTGCAAGCTAGAGCCTCTTCTTCCCCTTGGGCCTTTGACCAGATTGTTGTTCAAATATGTTACTCTTATCATCTTGGCCTCAATTTATTCTTAAACTTCTCAGATCTTCTCTGACTGTGCCTTATATATAGGAATTTTTCTTGTTTCCCCCATCTAGTCATTTTCTATCTCATTATTCTGTCTTGTGTCCCTACAGCAGTAACCCTAGAAACTGCCTTACAAATAAACTCATTTACCTGCCGATACTACACCCCGGTGAAGGTATCATCAGACAGAGGACCTGATCATCTTACTGATCCCGGCAAGGCAACACCTCACACAGAGCATTACCAAAGCAAAGGTACTTAATAATGTGAGCTGAAAAATAATGTGTGAAGGGGAAAAATGAATTCAAAAAATAGAAAAGTCTCATACAATCCTATCACTTATAAGTAAACTCTTAATTATTTTAATATTATGCATCTCTGTCACTTAATTTTTTTCATTAGTGAGCTATGATAATGAGTAGAAAGAAAGAAAGAAAGTGAAGTCGCTCAGTCGTGTCCGACTCTTTGCGACCCTGTGGACTGTAGCCTACAAGGCTCCTCCGTCCATGGGATTCTCCAGGCAAGAGTACTGGAGTGGGGTGCCATTGCCTTCTCCGCCCAGCACTCTAGATTATCACGGAACATCAGGTTAAGCTCCCTGTGTTGTACAGCAACTTCCCAATAGCTATCTATTTTACACACTGGTAATGTATATGCTTCAATGCTATGCTCTCAGTTCATCCCACCGCCTCCTTCCCCCACTATACCCACAAGTCCATTATCTATGTCTTCATCTCTATTCTTGTTCCATGTCAGTTCTAACTGTTACTTCTTGAACCACGTGCAGGTTTATCAGAGACAGAAGTGTGATTTGGTATTCTTATCTGTTTAAAAATTTTCCATAGTTTGTTGTGATCTACATAGTCAAAGGCTTTAGTGTAGCAGATGTAGATGAAGTAGATGTTTTTCTGGAATACCCTTGCTTTCTCTATGATCTAACAAATATTGGCAGTTTGGTCTCTGGTTCCTCTGCATTTTCTAAAAGCAGCTTGTACATATGGAAGTTCTCAGTTCACATACTGCTTAAGCCTAGCTTGAAGGATTTTGAACATAAACTTACTAGCATGTGAAACTGTACAGTAGTTTGAACATTCTTCGCCATTGCCCTTCTTTGGGATTGGAATGAAAACTAACCTTTTCCAGTCCTGTGGCCGCTGCTGAGTTTTCCAAATTTGCTGACATTGAATGCAGCATTTTAACAGCATCATTTTTTAGGATTTTAAATAACATAATTTATATTTTGTGTTAAATGTATCTACTTATTTGATTAGACTCATAAAGCATGGTCAATAGGAATTTTTAAGAATTTGAGTTTGTATCATTTTGTTTTTGCTTCATATTCTATGCTGGATTATTATAGTAGTAATAGGAGAAGTAAAGTTACTTTCCTTGATTAGGATTAAAAAATGTATAATGTTGAAACAAAATGCCCTACAATGAATGTTCAAAGCGTGAAAGTTGTTCAGTTGTGCCTGACTCTTTGTTACCCCATGGACTATACAGTTCATGGAATTCTCCAGGCCAGAATACTGATGTGGGTAGCCTTTCTCTTCTCTGGGGATCTTTCCAACCCAGGGATCAAACCCAGGTCTCCCTCATTTTGCAGGCAGATTCTTTATGCTGAGCCACCAGTGAAGCCCATGAATGGTTAAATTTCATGTTTATTTCTCACTGTGTTTCTACATATGAGATCACAACTTTACAATTATTTCTATTATCTGAAATTTTCAGTGATAAACACACTGGAAAAGGTATTTGCATGACACTAATAATCACATTAATTTAGAAAACTGATCATTGCACAGTAAAGTTCTTAACACGGTCATTAGTGATTAAATTAATTCTGCCTTAAAATAATATCTTTCCCTATTCTATCCTAAAGATATAAATTAACTGTGATTTTTTAATCCTCTGTACAATCGAAGTGTAAAATGTTAAGATTGCATTATTTCACTTTAAAAGGGGTCATGTGTGTCATTAGACAACATAATACAATGGTTAAGAGCAGAGAGAATCTGGGACCAGACCATATAGGTTTTAATCTGCTTCTGCTACTTAATAACTGCATCACTCTCAGCAAATTACTTAAACCCTTTGGGATTCTATTCCCCCTTATTTAAAATGAGGAAGATAAGAACTATATTTACTTCATAGTGTGATTGTGAGGATTTAAGTTGTTAACATAAGATACAATTAAGGACAGTACCTGACTTTGGTAAGGAATGTGTCATATAATTCTTTAGTAAATAAAGTCAAATTTACTGTTTCATAAAGGGAAAAGCCACTCTTCATCAACTTTCACTTAACCATAGAAAAGCTTGTGATGTAGCCTTCTAACTCATTTGCTTCAAGTCAACATCTTTTTCTTTATAAGTGCTGACATTCCCCTGTGGCAGGAAAATCAACATTTTCAGTCACTTGCTTTAAATAATGGACTGAGGCTCAGCTTCAGCATCTATCCATTTCTAATTTGCTTCCAACAGCCTTTTAAATATGTGGAAGTTCTAAGACCCACTTTATCTAAATATCAGGATTTTTTTTTTCTTTTCTTCATGATCATGTCACGAAATATAGTTATTTTGCTATAATCAAACTTAGAACATATCTGCTGTCTGGAGTTATATTTAACCCAATTTGTTAGCAAAAATATTGCAATCAATATAGAGAGGAAATATAGATATGTATGAAATAGTCAGAAACCACCCTCCTTCCAATACATTCATGGAAAAAGAAAAAGAGGCAGAACTGTCTTTTGGAGCTTGGGGTGACATCCCTACTATTTCAAGCAGAAAACAAATTGTTTGATTTACTGCAATAGATAACAAAAGCGTGTATTAAAAATGACAAATACAATGCCAGGAGAGAAGAAAACATACTGATAAAGGCAACCATGTTGTAGACAACTTCTCTAGAAAATCACTTGTTATCCAAAACAGGTGGCAATCTGTAATCACATTTATGACAAGTTGTGACAAAACCTTTATTCTTTCAGCCTTCTTCTAATGTAAGATATCTGATTTGAAAATGATTTCAATATATAATCTCTCTGCTGAGCCTCGGCATCATATCACCATCTTATATTGCTATAGTTCAAGAACATTGATTCTAAAGGGTGATACAGTATGTTCATAACTATGGGGGAATAAACTGAGAAGAAAAGGAAATATGGGAGAGAAATAGATCTATACCAAGAATACTAAAAAGGATTTCAGTGACTCTCAAAAGGAGTACTAATAATAAAGAAGAAAAACACACATCCACACATAAAAGACTACCAATTGTTAACCACTGTTCAAGGTTCATTTAAAATATATTTCAATCTTTAAATTTTCTTATCTCTGACTTGAATGAACTCAACTTCCTCTAAATCTCTACAATTCACAAAATGACTTTTAGGGTCCCCTTCATGAATAAGTCTGAATCTTTGTAGTATTCCAAAAATGAGCAACACTTCTAGTATTAATAGATGTTAAATATAAGTTTGTTGAATAAGTAAGTGTTAATATATGCTTTATCTACTTTTCCACGCCTCAGACATTCACAAGTCACTGTAAACTCTTTATGTGTAGAAACATAATCTTATTTCTACCAGTGACAGTGACAGTCATCAGTGTCACTGAAGAAAATCAGTGATTGTATATGAATGGAGACCACAGATATTAATATATTCGTCACACAGATGACTGAACTTGACATGAAAACCAAGAATGCATATATGAGGCAAGAGCTTGCAATAATCGAAAATTCACATTTGAAGAAATTAAAGCAATAGCATTCTAATATCACCAGCTCAAATTATTTACATATATTTGCAATGCTCATGATAGTTCATGCTCAGTCACTCAGTTGCATCTGACTTTTTGTGACCCCACGGACTGTAGCCAGCCAGGTTCCTCTGTCCATGGAATTTTCCAAAAAAGAAAACTTGAGTGGGTTACCATTTCTTATTCCAAGGGATCTTCTCAATCCAGGGATCAAATGCACATCACTTGTATTTCCTGCATTGGCAAGCAGGTTCTTTACCAACTGCACCACCTGGGAAGCCCTGCTAAAGGCAGTATTTATACTTAAATTTAACACTTCACTGAGAGAATTAAAAACTAATCCACTGATGGGTTGTAGTATCATACTAGAGAGAAGTTGTTTTCATTTTTTTCTTTCAGGAAAACTGGCATAGATTTAACTCAAAATTATTGCTGTTTACACTTCCTTTGGTATCTTTTAAATATAATTTTATAGCAGGTTCTGAAATGTTCATTTTCTAATTATCGTCATGAAAAAACTTCACAATGGGTTAAAAAAATTACTTTGTAAGCTAAACAATACTTTAAACTTATTCTGTAGCTACTGAAACTGTCATGTCAATGTTAATTTACATAGAATCTAAGCAAACCTGTGTGACTGAAAAAAAAAAACCTAATCTATGTATTTTCTAACAAGATATTTTAACATGACACTTTTTACTATTAAATTAATAAAGTCTTCTTTTACTAACGACTTAAAAGATATTGAGTAGCTGAATTAATCATTCAGCCCTCATTTTACTCTTCCATACTTTTTTTTTTTTTTTGCCCTATTAGCTCATTGCTGAAAATCTCACAGGGCTTTCTGTTTCTTTCTTTCCTATGTATCACTCACTTTGTCAGATTTCCTCCTGGAGAAGGAAATGGCAACCCACTCCAGTATTCTTGCCTGGATAATCCCATGGACGGAGGAGCCTGGTAGACTACAGTCCATGGGGTTGCAAAGAGTTGGACACAATTGAGTGACTTCACTATCACATGTCAAATTACAGTGCTGCCAACACACCCTGCTCCCCAAATCTCAGGAATAGAACTGATTACCCCTATGCACTTGTAGACTATTCTGTTTGAATCCTGTTCTTCTTTTATAGTTTCTTATATAATGGGTATCTGCTTTACAGGCTGGTATCTTATTCTGAAAGTGAAAGTCGCTCAGTCATGCCAGACTCTTTGTGACCGCATGGACTATACAGCCCATGGAATTCTCTAGGCCAGAATACTGGAGTGGGTAGCCATACCCTTCTCCAGGAGATCTTCCCAACCCAGGGATCGAACCCAGGTGTCTCGGATTGCAGGCAGATTCTTTACCAGCTGAGCCACAAGGGAAGCCCATCTTATTCTAGATGATACATTATTTCAGGTAAAGAACTATCTTATGTTATTCAGAGATACTGAAGCTAAAACACTGTAAAAATATCAGATTACTTTCATTTATATTCTTTTGCAAAATAATTTTTGGTATTTATATTTGAATGTAATACTTCATTAAGAAAGTTTAAAACTTATATGGTTATGTATTCCTCAGTTCAGTTCAGTTCAGTCGCTCAGTCATGTCCGACTCTTTGCAACACCATGAATCGCAGCACGCCAGGCCTCCCTGTCCATCACCAACTCCCAGAGTTCACTCAGACTCACGTCCATCGAGTCCATGATGCCATCCAGCCATCTCATCCTCGGTCGTCCCCTTCTCCTCCTGCCCCCAATCCCTCCCACCATCAGAGTCTTTTCCAATGAGTCAACTCTTC
>SJYX01019651.1:45816-93071 GCA_006410675.1 Oreotragus oreotragus | reverse complement strand
AGTCTTTGCCCTGCTTCATTCTGCATTCCAAGGCCAAATTTGCCTGTTACTCCAGGTGTTTCTTGACTTCCTACTTTAGCATTCCAGTCCCCTATAATGAAAAGGACATCTTTTTTGGGTGTTAGTTCTAAAAGGTCTTGTAGTTCTTCATAGAACCGTTCAACTTCAGCTTCTTCAGCATTACTGCTTGGGGCATAGACTTGGATTACCATGATAATGAATGGTTTACCTTGGAGACGAACAAAGATCATTCTGTCGTTTTTGAGATTGCATCCAAGTATTGCATTTTGGACTCTTTTGTTGACCATCATGGCTACTCCATTTCTTCTGAGGGATTCCTGCCCGTAGTAGTAGATATAATGGTCATCTGAGTTAAATTCACCCATTCCAGTTCATTTTAGTTCGCTGATTCCTAGAATGTCGACATTCACTCTTGCCATCTCATGTTTGACCACATCCAATTTGCCTTGATTCATGGACCTGACATTCCAGGTTCCTATGCAATATTGCTCTTTATAGCATCAGACCTTGCTTCTATCACCAGTCACATCCACAGCTGGATATTGTTTTTGCTTTGGCTCCATCCCTTCATTCTTTCTCCACTGATTTCCATGGACTTATTTCTCCACTGATCTCCAGTAGCATATTAGGCACCTACTGACCTGGGGAGTACCTCTTTCAGTAACCTATCATTTTGCCTTTCTCACTGTTCATGGGGTTCTCAAGGCAAGAATACTGAAGTGGTTTGCCATTCCCTTCTCCAGTGGACCTCATTCTGTCAGACCTCTCCACCATGACCCATGTAATCTCTTATAGTTACATTTTCTTCATCTCTGACAATGAGAGCAATAATCACACTTTTATCATAGGTTTTTGTTAGAATTAAAGCACTTATTGTTAATAAGGAATATTGTGTTCACCCATAGCAAGTACTCATCTAAGTGTCATTCTTATTGCTATGGACTTACTTGGATTCAATCCCTGGGTAGGGAAGAGAAGGAAATGGCACCCCACTCCAGTATTCTTTCCTGGAGAATTCCATAGACAGAGGAGCCTGCTGGGCTACAGTCCATAGGGTCACGAAGTGTTGAACACAACTGAAACAACTTAGCATGCAGACACGCACCATATTTAGTATCTTGACAGTATTTGACACCCTGACCCTCTTTCATTTAGTTGAATTCTGTCTACTTCATTCCTTTCCCATTATTCTGTCAATCTTTTTCTTTTTTTTTTTTTTTTTAGAATTCTGAAAACTTTAGCCTGGGAAACAGCTTTTTAAGCCAGCTCTTAGGGACTGTTCCCTCTTCTGTACATATTTGCATTCACAACTCTACAATCTTGCTTCTGTGTATAATCCTTAAATATCAGTGCTTATTTTCCTATGTTGTTGTTTTCCTCTTTTGTCCTCTTCTCCCTTAAGACCTCTTGCAGGAGAAGTGTTCAATTACCATTTATTACCATTTACCACTGATGGTCCTCAAACATCTGCTTCCAGACAGGAAGACATACTTTACCAATACTGCTGCTACTGCTGCTAAGTCACTTCAATCGTGTCCAACTCTGTGCGACCCCACAGATGGCAGCCCACCAGGCTCCCCCATCTCTGGGATTCTCTTTTTTTTTTTTTTTAGAATTCTGAAAACTTTAGCCTGGGAAACAGCTTTTTAAGCCAGCTCTTAGGGACTGTTCCCTCTTCTGTACATATTTGCATTCACAACTCTACAATCTTGCTTCTGTGTATAATCCTTAAATATCAGTGCTTATTTTCCTATGTTGTTGTTTTCCTCTTTTGTCCTCTTCTCCCTTAAGACCTCTTGCAGGAGAAGTGTTCAATTACCATTTATTACCATTTACCACTGATGGTCCTCAAACATCTGCTTCCAGACAGGAAGACATACTTTACCAATACTGCTGCTACTGCTGCTAAGTCACTTCAATCGTGTCCAACTCTGTGCGACCCCACAGATGGCAGCCCACCAGGCTCCCCCATCTCTGGGATTCTCCAGGCAAGAATACTGGAGTAGGTTGCCATTTCCTTCTCCAATACCAATACTAGATCTCTCAAATTGAATATGTCCCAAACATCTCAACCTCAACATGTCCAAAGTTGAACCATGATGTCTAACCTCCATTCCCCAAATCAGTCCTCTTTCTATGTTCCCTTGCTCAGTAGAGAGAAACAGTACCCACTCAACTGCCCAAGACATATCTGGAGGTAATCTTTGAATCATCCTTCTGATTCAAACACAATATACAATCAGGTATCAAATGCCACTGACTTGTATACCTCTCAAGCCTGTCCTTTTATCTTTATTCACTGCCAGTAGTATCTTAGCCCATGTGATATTATTTCCTAAATTCTTACCACTGCCAACTCCTATCTTACCCCCCCTCTATACACTGATAGGAAAAAATGTTCCAAAGAATTTAAAGATCAGGATTCCTTTTTCACTATTGTAATTGTGTGATCTTGAGCAAACTAATTATTTTTCTGTTTTAATTTCTTCAGTTGTAAAATGAGCGCAACTAATGTCTTATGCTGGAAGGATTAAATGAAATATTGCATAAAAACTTAGAAGTACTTAGTGTACAATATCTGTTCATTCTGATTTCAGTAACTGTTCTTTATCATTGTTTTTCTACATTTGATTATGTCGACTCTTCACACTAAAAACATTTGATGAGTTCTCACTGCAATTAAGAATAATGTTTACATTTTCTAGTTTAGTTGATAATTGGCCTTTTCACAATTTCAGCCTCAAAACTCTATCCCCTTTATTCTGAAACTGTTGCTATATGCACCATATCCAGTTTTTGTTGTTGTTGTTTAGCTACTCTTTTGTGTCACTCTCATCCACCCCAGGTCTTGGCACATGACATTCCATTTTCACTTCCATTTTTTCCAGTTGAATAGTACTGGATTTACGTCTTTTAAATTTCATCTTAAAAATGTTAATGATAGGCAATGTTTGCTGTATGCTTATATTGTACCAAACACTGAGCAAAGATTTACAGAAATAATTTCATTTAAATTCCTCAAAATAACTCCATGAGAGAGGAAGACTTTCCCGAGCTCCAATAGAATAATAAATAGATACCCTGGCTATGAAATCTCTTGGTACTCTACACTTAACAGAAATAGCACAATGCAAATGCTTGCTTAATTTTCTTCCTAGTTCTCCTGTGATGTCCACAAGGAGAGAGACTAATATAATTTGGGCATTTATGTCCATTCCCTGGTGGCTCGGTGGTAAAGACTCCACTTGCAATGTAGGAGACTCAGGAGATAAGAGTTCGATCTTTGGGTTGGAAGATTCCCTGGAGAAGGAAATGGCAACCTATTCCAGTGTTCTTGCCTGGAGAATCCCATGGACAGAGGAGCCAAGTGGGCTACAGTCCATGGGGTCACAAAAAGTCAGACATGACTGGGTGACTGAGTACNCATCTCTGGGATTCTCTAGGCAAGAATACTGGAGTAGGTTGCCATTTCCTTCTCCAATACCAGTACTAGATCTCTCAAATTGAATATGTCCCAAACATCTCAACCTCAACATGTCCAAAGTTGAACCATGATGTCTAACCTCCATTCCCCAAATCAGTCCTCTTTCTATGTTCCCTTGCTCAGTAGAGAGAAACAGTACCCACTCAACTGCCCAAGACATATCTGGAGGTAATCTTTGAATCATCCTTCTGATTCAAACACAATATACAATCAGGTATCAAATGCCACTGACTTGTATACCTCTCAAGCCTGTCCTTTTATCTTTATTCACTGCCAGTAGTATCTTAGCCCATGTGATATTATTTCCTAAATTCTTACCACTGCCAACTCCTATCTTACCCCCCCTCTATACACTCTGATAGGAAAAAATGTTCCAAAGAATTTAAAGATCAGGATTCCTTTTTCACTATTGTAATTGTGTGATCTTGAGCAAACTAATTATTTTTCTGTTTTAATTTCTTCAGTTGTAAAATGAGCGCAACTAATGTCTTATGCTGGAAGGATTAAATGAAATATTGCATAAAAACTTAGAAGTACTTAGTGTACAATATCTGTTCATTCTGATTTCAGTAACTGTTCTTTATCATTGTTTTTATACATTTGATTATGTCGACTCTTCACACTAAAAACATTTGATGAGTTCTCACTGCAATTAAGAATAATGTTTACATTTTCTAGTTTAGTTGATAATTGGCCTTTTCACAATTTCAGCCTCAAAACTCTATCCCCTTTATTCTGAAACTGTTGCTATATGCACCATATCCAGTTTTTGTTGTTGTTGTTTAGCTACTCTTTTGTGTCACTCTCATCCACCCCAGGTCTTGGCACATGACATTCCATTTTCACTTCCATTTTTTCCAGTTGAATAGTACTGGATTTACGTCTTTTAAATTTCATCTTAAAAATGTTAATGATAGGCAATGTTTGCTGTATGCTTATATTGTACCAAACACTGAGCAAAGATTTACAGAAATAATTTCATTTAAATTCCTCAAAATAACTCCATGAGAGAGGAAGACTTTCCCGAGCTCCAATAGAATAATAAATAGATACCCTGGCTATGAAATCTCTTGGTACTCTACACTTAACAGAAATAGCACAATGCAAATGCTTGCTTAATTTTCTTCCTAGTTCTCCTGTGATGTCCACAAGGAGAGAGACTAATATAATTTGGGCATTTATGTCCATTCCCTGGTGGCTCGGTGGTAAAGACTCCACTTGCAATGTAGGAGACTCAGGAGATAAGAGTTCGATCTTTGGGTTGGAAGATTCCCTGGAGAAGGAAATGGCAACCTATTCCAGTGTTCTTGCCTGGAGAATCCCATGGACAGAGGAGCCAAGTGGGCTACAGTCCATGGGGTCACAAAAAGTCAGACATGACTGGGTGACTGAGTACGGCACCCATTTAAATGCAGTTGTGTTACATAGTAATGGCACAATAAACCTTTGAGTCAGGAAGACATAACTAAGTATGTTACTATGTCTCAGATACTGTACTGAGTTTGCTTTTCTTATGAGTTACTGGTTAGAATCTCTATTTTACAAAAGAGAAAACTGAAGTCGAGAGAGCACCTAGAATTTAGTCTAGCAGCCATAGTGATTGTAAGAGACAGTATTTATTTTTAAAACTGTCAGTTGCAGAAGGCCATGTAATTCCCAAATTTCAATCCCAGTGGGAGTTTAGGATTAGCAGATGTCAACTATTATATACAGGATGGATAAACAGCAAAGTCCTACTGAATAGTACAGGGTACTATATTCAACATCCTGTGATAAACCATAATGGAAAAGAATATGAAAAACAATGTATATGCTAACTGTGTCACTTTGCTATACAGCAGAAATTAAATACATTGCAAATTAACAGTAATAAAAATTTTTAAAGTCCATGTAGAAATTCGTTTCTTATTTAAACTTCTGCAGAAGTAGTCCTTGTAATGGTACGCTGCTGCTGCTAAGTCATTCAGTCATGTCCGACTCTGCGACACCATGCTCCCCCTTCCCTGGGATTCTCCAGGCAAGAACACTGGAGTGGTTGACATTTCCTTCTCCAATGTATGAAAGTGAAAAGTGAAAGTGAAGTCGCTCAGTCATGCCCAACTCTTTCCATGGACTGCAGCCTACCAGGCTCCTCCATCCATGGGATTTTCCAGGCAAGAGTACTGGAGTGGGGTGTCATTGCCTTCTCCATTCAATGGTATAATTGAGGCTTAAGTCAGTGACTGTGCTTGATTGGGAACAATCTATCGGCATGCCATCAACCAAGCCTGTTCAGCATACAACTGCTAAATGACTATGAAGTGGGTTTGAAAGTAACTAGATTATAGGTCAAAGTAAGACTACAGGGACTATATTCTAACAAACCAGGTTAGGCAAAAACCGATTTCTAGTGTTAACTGCTGTTTATTTATCATAATTAGTGGTATTAAATTTAGATCTTAATGCCTGTCATTTTCTATTAGAATTAAAACTAAAAGTGTTAGAAACCATTTTGAGGTCATCATTTATGAAATAAATATTCCAAAGACCTTCTTTAACCAAGAGTTATTTTGAAAAAAAAAAAAGTTAAAAAATTAAACTATGTTATAGCATTTCTGCCCGGTTTCTTGGCTGTGCCCTCATTACTTCTTTCGGGAATCTGTTTCTATCATCTTTTAAAAACATATTTCATAGTCAAAGTTAAAGGGAAGAGAAAAGAGAAATAAAACAGAAAAGCAAATATTGATTGCAATACAGATTTAAAACTGTGATTTGCTAAGAAATCCGTGATCTAAATGTAAGGCATCTAAGAAAATCCCAATCTGAAAAACATCAATCCCACAAGTGGGAACCTACTAGATAGCACAGGGAACTTAGCTCAGTGCTTTGTGGTGATCTAGGTGGATGGGATGGAGGTGTGGAAGAGAGATCCAGGAGGGAGGGGATATATGTATGCATATCACTGATATACTTCATTGTATAGCAGAACCTAACATGATATTGAAAAGTAACTATGCCCCCAATAAAACCAAGTACAACTGTTATTGCATGTATTTATGGTCAGTTAATCCTATAAACTAGGATTTTGATTTCCTGGAAGGTTAGATGAATAGCCAATTCATGTATGATACATTGAAATGCTTATTAACAATACATAATATTTCCTAGACGATCAGTTTCATCTCTTAATTACAGGTATTTTGGCTTTATTATTTCTAATGGAGAATAAAACATGGGCATGCAATAGGGATTGATGCCTATAAACCTTGACTCACAACCATGAACTGTATGCTATGTAACTGGCACTAGATTTCAGGAACAGTGTTTAAAGTTACACCATTTTATAAGTATTATGATTCAAAGCTTTTACTGTCTTTAAACCTGCTAGTGAAGCTTATGGTTGGGGTCTGGTATGGTTCACCAAAAGACACGACTCCTCTATTACAGGATGCCTCCAAATCCAAGAGTCACTTGTATTAAATCAACTCATCATATTATTTATGTCTTCAAGTTTCCTAATTCACTTTTTGCTATTGATTTTTAGATTTTGCTTTTGACCTGTAAGATTCTACATGGCCTCTGCACATTTAAATAACTATTCAAAATTCCCTGGTTGGTCTTTGGGAGCAGAGCCGGCTCTGTGAGCTGCTCCTAAGTCTTGTGTCATTATGATTACCCCCTAGGCTTTTCTATCTATTGCTCCTTCTACCTTCAGAATTAATAGATGAGAAAGATTAGGTCAATTGGCATTTCTGAGGCAAGTCTGAATTAATTTTCTTTGGCTTGTCTTGTTGAATTTCACACTCCCTGAACATTTCTCACTGATAAGCAGATTATGATGCTGGCTCATGTTCAGGATAGCAACTCCAAATGTGTTTACAGGGTTGTATTGTTACCTTTTAGCACCATCAACTGCAGTGAGCATTATCATTTATAAAGTTAAAGATCTTCATTTTAAATTTGTGTCAAGAGGCTAATATAACTGTGATTTTAATTACTGAAAATCATTTTCAAATTAATGGAAAATTTAACAGTGGGAGATGTATAGGAAGCCAGAGACAATCAGCTTGGCCTTTACCTTAGGTGTTGCCCTCCGTAAGAAACATTAACATAATCCTTGTTTTCTAGACCAGAGGCTTTCAAAGGAAGGTCTATGAAAAGCATAAGTCAAAAGAGGAGTTCCTGGGGATTTATTATTGAAACTGAAGTCATGGTAAATCAAACTTGCAAATAGTGAAAATAATTTTTTAACTTTACTTAGAGTAGCTGCGTAGAGAGAATAATCATAAAAAACCACTGGTTTCAGTGTTTATGAAATCATTGTTGTCATTAAGCAGAAAATTTTGAGTAGTCATAGAAGAAAGTCACATTGCAATAGGTTTGGGAGAGAAAGAAAGAGGACCTGGTAGATAAAGCATATTGATCATTTTAAAAATATGTTTGTGAAATGAGTATAAAGACAACTGCAGAGTACTGGAGGTTAAAATAATTTATTAGCTTGTTAAAATGATATGAATTTCAATTGTTGTGGGTAATAGTGTAATGGAGGCAGTATAAAGTGAACATTCCATAAAAATATCCTAAAATAGTGAGAGTAACAAACAGTGAGAGTGCAAATTGGCTCTGTAAGTAGGTGTAAAGCCAAGTAATGTAGGTTAATCTTGGAAAGATGGAGAGACACTGTACTCAGGCTATTTCTTTTAAAGTTACCAAAGGGATATAGAAAGTGACTGTGAAATGGAGCAAGATCTTATGGTTCTTGTCCCCTATGCCCTCCGCCTGTCTTTTGTCTGTGGAAAAACTCTAGCCAAAGAATAAGTTTAATCAGAGAAGTGAGAAAATGTAGAAACAAAGGAAAATAGTCAGTGGAGACCAAGTAATAATGGTTTGGTCATTAAGCGTAGTCAAGGACCTGTAGTTTCTTCTCAAATGCTATAGATCATATTCTGAGCCATAGCCTGTGTGAGCTGTTTTGCAGATACTAAAACCCTCACTAGGTGGAAGAAGTTAACAACATGATGACCAGACTGTAGCAATGACATTGACGGTCACAATTCTGAGGATTGGCCTCAAAGAAATGGAAAAAAACCAATCTTGGAACTGAAGATTAATTGTACTTAAAACAATCTAGATGATGCTGGTCAGACTGCCAGTGACCGATTTCAAGATGACTATCAGAGCTGATTGTGTTGTTTCCATATGTAGCCCCTTCCCTCAACCTATAAAAGTTCTTGTCCATTGCTTTTAGAGGTGGGGGAAAATCTGCCTTTGGACAGGATTCTGCCCTCTCCCCTGCCAGTTGCTGGCATTCAAAAGAAAGAAAACTTTTCTTTCCACCAACCTGGCCTCTTCATTGGTTTATTGAGCAGCTAGCACCTGGACCCCACTTTTGATTAATAGAAACTGCAGGACAAGAAAAAACTATAAGTTAGATTTTAGAAACTTTATTTACAAAGTCATACACACTATCTTCCAATGATCAATTCTCTTTTAAGGCCTCGTATACCCTCAACACAATTTGACCAGAAAAACAGTCACTCTCCCAGAAAAACTTTTTAAAATTAGTTTCTAGGGCAAGAATACACAGAAGAACTATAGAAAAAAGATCTTCATGACCAAGATAATCACAATGGTGTGATCACTCACCTAGACCCAGACATGCTGGAATGTGAAGTCAAGTGGGTCTTAGAAAGCATCACTACAAACAAAGCTAGTGGAGGTGATGGCATTCCAGTTGAGCTATTTCAAATCCTGAAAGATGATGCTCTGCAAGTGCTGCACCCAATATGCCAACAAATTTGGAAAACTCAGCAGTGGCCACAAGATTGGAAAAGGTCAGTTTTCATTCCAATCCCAAAGAAAGGCAATGCCAGAGAATGCTCAAACTACTGCACAATTGCACTCATCTCACATGCTAGTAAAGTAATGCTCAAAATTCTCCAAGCCAGGCTTCAACAATACGTGAACCGTGAACTTCCTGGTGTTCAAGCTGGTTTTAGAAAAGGCAGAGGAACCAGAGATCAAATTGCCAACATCCGCTGGATCATGGAAAAAGCAAGAGAGTTCCAGAAAAATATCTATTTCTGCTTTATTGACTATGCCAAAGCCTTTGACTGTGTGGATCACAATAAACTGTGGAAAATTCTGAAAGAGATACGAACACCAGATCACCTGACCTGCTTCTTGAGAAACCTATATGCAGGTCAGNTGTTAGCGACCCCATGGACTGCAGCCCACCAGGCTACTCCGTCCATTGGATTTTCCAGGCAAGAGTACTGGGGTGGGGTGCCATTGCCTTCCCCGTATATTTTATCTACCTACCCGAAAAAAAAAGTAAATTATTTTTCTGGAAGTAGAAGGACAGGGAAACCAGGTGTGCTGCAGTCCATGGGGTTGTAAAGAGTCAGACAGGAGTCAGAGAGTGAAAAACAGCAAGACAACATAATCCATAGCTCCTAGAATATTTCATACACAATGTATAACATTCAATACAAAATTACCAAACAGTCCAAAATGACCAAAAACCAAGAGAAAAATAATAAATAAGCCTGGGCATTTAAAGTATTAATATTGAAATTATCATATACTTAAATAGTTATAACATAAAAAACAGGAAAATAAACAAAATACAGGGAACTTTATAAGATAATCGGAATTCAGTTTTCAATTAAATGAAAATACTGGCACTAAAAAATAGAACTGAAATTAAGAATTCAATAGTAATATCTAATAAAAGAATGGCCAAAGAGAGAATTAGTAAACTAAAATACTGCCTACCCCCAATCAAACTCCCAGCAAGTTATTTAATGGATATCAACAAACTGATTCTAAAATTTACATGAAGAGGTAAAAGACCCAGAATAACTGGTGTATTAATAATATTGAAGGAGAAGAACAAACTGGAGGAACAGATGCTATCTGACTTCAAGACTCACTATAAAGTTGTTATTATCAAGACACTGTGGTATTGGCAAAAAGATAAACTAATCAGTGAAGCAAAATTGAGAGCCCAGAAAAGACCCTCATAAATACTGTCAGCTGATAATTGACAAAGAATCGAAGCAAAGGTGAGGTAATACAGCAAAGATAGTCTCTTCAAAAAATGATACTGGAACAACTTGACATCCACATATGGAAGAAACAAAAAAGGAATCTGGGGACGGACCTTAAATACTTCACAAAAACTAAAAAGTGGATCACAAACATAAATATAAAATGCAAAACTATAAAGCTCCTAGAAGATAACAGAGGAGAAAATCCAGATGACCTTAGGTTTGACGATAACATTTCAGATACAACACCAAAGACATAATAAATAAATAATCAACAAACTGGGCTTCATCAAAATTAAAAACTTATGCTCTGCAAAAGATAATGTCTACAGAATTAGAAAACAAGCCACAAACAAGGAGAAAATATTTGCAAAAGACATCTGATAAATAACTTATTTAAAATATACAAAGAACTCTTAAAACTCAATAGGTAATCAACAAGAGGAAAAAAACACTTCATTAAAACATAGGCCAAAGATCTTAATCCGTTCAGTCACTCAGTCGTGTCTGACTCTTCGCTACCCCATGGACAGCAGCTCGCCAGGCCTCCCTGTCCACCATCAACTCCCGGTGTCCAACCAAACCCATGTCCATTGAGTCGGTGATGCCATCCAACCATCTTATCTTCTGTCATCTCCTTCTCCTTCTGCCTTCAATCTTTTCCAGCATGAGGATCTTTTCCAATGAATCAGTTCTTCGCATCAGGTAGCCAAAGTATTGGAGTTTCAGCTTCAAAATAAATCCTGCCAATGAACACTCAGGACTGATTTCCTTTAGGATGGACTGGTTGGATCTCCTTGCAGTCCGAGGGACTCTCAAGAGTCTTCTCCAACACCACAGTTAGCTTTCCTTATAGTCCAACTCTCACATCCATACATGACCACTGGAAACACGATAGCCTTGACTAGACAGATCTTTGTTGGCAAAGTAATGTCTCTGCTTTTTAATATGCTGTCTATGTTGGTCATAACTATCGTTCCAAGGAATAAGATCTTAATAGACACCTCAAAAAAGAAGATATATGATAAGAGTGTCAAATAAGTCTGTGAAAAGATGTCCTAAATCATATGTCAGAGAAATACAAATTAAAACAATGAGATAGCATCACACACTTATTAGTATGGCCAAATACAGAAACACTGACAACACAAAACGTTAATGAAGATACGAGCAACAGAAACTCTCATTCATTGCTGGTAGGAATGCAAAATGGTACAGATACTTTGGAAGAAAATTTGGTAGCTTTTACAAAACTAAATGTACTCTTACCATAAAATAGCAAACATGCTCCTTATTATGCACACTAAGGAGTTGAAAAGTTATGTCTACACAAAAATCTGCACATTGATGTTTATAGCAGATTTATTTATAACCACCAAAACTTGGAAGCAACCAAGATGTCCAAGATATTTGGAGGCAAGATGTGGCGTGCCAAAAAAATGGAATAGTAGTGGTAGAAAGAAATGGGCTATCAAGTCATGAAACTAAACAGGGGAGCCCTAAGTGCATATTACTTAGTGAAAGTAGTCAATCTTGGAAGACTACACATAGTATGATTCTAACAACATAATATTCTGGAGAAGGCAAAATTATGAAGCAGATAAAAAGATTAGTGATTGCCAGAGGTGAGGTGGAACACAATTACACTCATCTCCTAAGCTAGCAAAGCAATGTTTGAAATTCTCCAAGACAGGCTTCCCTGTGAACAGTTAAATTCCAGATGTTCAAGCTGGATTTGGAAAAGACAGAGGAGCCAGAGATCAAATTGCCAACATCCACTGGATCATGGAAAAAGCAAGAGCATTCCATAAAAACATCTGCTTTATTGACTACACCAAAGCCTTTGACAGTGTGGATCACAACAAACTGTGGAAAATTCTTCAAGAGATGGCAATATCAGACTACTTTACCTGCCTCCTGAGAAATCTATATGCAGGTCAAGAAGCAACAGTTAGAACTGGACATGGAAAAACAGACTGGTTCCAAGTTGGGAAAGGAGTACATCAAGGCTTCCATATAGCCATCCTGCTTATTTAACTTCTATTCAGAGAATATCATGTGAAATGCCAGGCTTGATGAAGCACAAGCTGGAATCAAGATTGCCGAGAGAAATATCAATACCTCAGATATGCAGATGACATCACCCTTATGGCAGAAAGTGAAGAAGAACTAAAGAGCCTCTTGATGAGAGTGAAAGAGGAGAGTGAAAAAGTTGGCTTAAAGCTAAACATTCAGAAAACTAAGATCATGGCATCTGGTCCCATCACTCCACGGGAAATACATGAGGAAACAGTGAGAGACTCTATTTTTTTGGACTCCAAAATCACTGCAGATGGTGATTGCAGCCATGAAATTAAAAGATGCTTGCTCCTTGGAAGAAAAGTTATGACCAACCTAGATAGCATATTAAAAAGCAGAGGCATTACTATGCCAACAAAGGTCCATTTAGACAAAACTATGCTTTTTCCAGTAGTCAAGTATGGATATGAGAGTTGAACCATAAAGAAAGCTGAGGGCCAAAGAATTGATGCTTTTGAACTGTGGTGTTGGAGAAGACTCTTGAGAGTCCCTTGGACAGCAAGGAGATCCAACCAGTCCATCCTAAAGGAGATCAGTCCTGGGTATTCATTGGAAGGACTGATACTGAAGCTGAAACTCCAATACTTTGGCCACCTGATGAGAAGAACTGACTCATTGGAAAAGACCCTAATGCTGGGAAAGATTGAGGGTATGAGAAGGGGACGACAGAGGATGAGATGGTTGGATGACATCACCAACTCAATGGACATGGGTTTGGGTGGACACCAGGAATTGATGATGGACAGGGAGGCCTGGCATGCTGCGGCTCATGAGATTGCAAAGAGGTGGACATGACTGAGTGACTGAACTGAACTGAACTGAACTGAAGGTTAACTATGGACCTTGGTAAAAAATGTATTATTATGGTAGCGATATTGAAGATAGAGGAGGCTATGCATGTGTGAGAGCATAGGGTTTCTGGAAAATCTCTGTGCGTTACTCTCAATTTTATTGTATACAAACCTACTTTCAAAAATTAAAGTCTTTTAAAAACAGATTATTAGAAAATATCTAAATTAAAACATAGAGAGGGAATAAAAGTGGAAAATATAAGAAAGAACACATGCACATATAAGAAAAATGCTTACATAGACATATAAGAAATGTATTTGGAATCCCAAAACAGGAAAGCAGAAAGAGGATGTAACAAAAGCAATGTTTAATGAGCTAATAAGCAAAATTTTCCCAAACTGACAAAAGTCAACAAGCCACAAATTTAGGAACCTTCAAATCAGGGTCAATACTCATAATACAGCAGCTAGATACATCATAGTCAAATCACTGCTGTAAATAAAAGACAAAAAAAAATTCTTAGAGCAGCAGAGGGATGTGGGAAAATACATATTTTCTCTCTAGGTCCTCACAGGACAGAAAGGGTAAGGAAGTTCTCTAGGGCTTTTATAAAGACACTAATTGAGAGTCCCTTGGACTGCAAGGAGATCCAACCAGTCCAGTCTGAAGGAGATCAGCCCTGGGATTTCTTTGGAGGGAATGATGCTAAAGTTGAAACTCCAGTACTTTGGTCACCTCATGCGAAGAGTTGACTCACTGGAAAAGACTCTGATGCTGGGAGGGATTGGGGGCAGGAGGAGAAGGGGACAATAGGGGATGAGATGGCTGGATGGCATCACTGACTCGATGGATGTGAGTCTGAGTGAACTCCGGGAATTGGTGATGGACAGAGAGGCCTGGCGTGCTGCGATTCATGGGGTTGCAAAGAGTCGGACACGACTGAGTGACTGAACTGAACTGAACTGAACTGAATTCCATTTATGAATACTCCACCTGCAAAGCATAATCACTTCCCAAAGGCCTGACTTCTTAGTATCAGCACATTGGGGTTGGCATATCAACACAAAAATTTTTTAGAGATACATTCAGTCTATAGCAACTATTGTCATAGAATTAACTCAAATAAATACTTCAACAAAGATGTATTGATTTTGAAACAGAATCTCAAACTACATTAATTTTTACTCACTATGTCCCTGCTAATATACACATATGGCTATGGTTTTTCCAGTAGTCATGTATGGATGTGAGAGTTGGACCGTGAAGAAGGCTGAGCACCGAAGAATTGATGCTTTTGAATTGTGGTGTTGGAGAAGACTCTTGAGAGTCCCTTGGACTGCAAGGAGATCCAACCAGTCCATTCTGAAGGAGATCAACCCTGGGATTTCTTTGGAAGGAATGATGCTAAAGCTGAAACTCCAGTACTTTGGCCACCTCATGCGAAGAGTTGACTCATTGGAAAAGACTTTGATGCTGGGAGGGATTGGGGGCAGGAGGAGAAGGGGACGTCAGAGGATGAGGTGGCTAGATGGCATCACTGACTCGATGGACGTGAGTCTGAGTGAACTCCGGGAGTTGGTGATGGACAGGAGGCCTGGTGTGCTGCGATTCATGGGGTCGCAAAGAGCTGGACATGACTGAGCGACTGAACTGAACTACTCCCCAAATATAAACTACAATTAGGTCCAGAAACTAAACAATATACAAGCATAAAAGTAAAATTTTCAAGGAATTACTAAAATACGATGTGGATGATGAATGCCTTAAGATGTAGATTCTATTTTGTATTATTGAGAATCCCTCATTGCTTTTTTTAACTTTTGAGTTTTCTAAGAAAATGTGTTGTAATATAAAACATATTTTCATTAAGTTACTAAGTATTTGTGTATATTGGGGAAGGGCAGTAACTTGAGGACTGATTAGTGTTGTTTAGTGCTAAGTTGCATCCGACTGTGATCTCACGAGCTACAGCACACCTGACTCTCTGTCTGTCACTAACCCTGAAGTTTGCTCAAACTCATCCATTGGTTCAATGATGCATCCAAACATCTCATTCTCTGTTACCCCTTTCTCCTCTTGCCTTCAATCTTTACCAGCATCAGGGTCTCTTCCATTGAGTTCACCCTTCACATCAGGTGGTCAAAGTATAAGGGCTTCAAAATCATTCCCTCCAATGAATAATCAGGGTTTGTTTCCTTTAGGACTGGCTGATTTGCTAGCTCCCTGCTATCGAAGGGAGTCTTAGGAGTCTTCTCCAGCACCACAGTTTGAAATCATCAATTCTTTGGCATTCAGCTTTCTTTATGGTCCAACTCTCACACCTGTACATGAGTACTGGAAAGATCATAGCTTTGACTAGACAGACCTTTGTCAGCAAAGTGATGTCTGCTTTTTAATACACAGTCTAGGATGGTCACAGCTTTTCTTCCAAGGAGGAAGTGTCTTAATTTAATGGCTACAGTCACTGTCTGCAGTGATTTTGGAGCCTAAGAAAATAAAGTCTGTCACATTTTCCATTGTTTCCCATCTATTTGCTATGAAATGATGGGACTGGATGCCATGATCTTTGTTTTTTGAATGTTGAGGTTTTTTGTTGTTGTTTTTGCTGCGATTCATGGGGTCGCAAAGAGTCGGACACGACTGAGTGACTGAACTGACCTGAACTGAACTGAGGGCACTACTGTTCCCAGTTTGCCACTTACCTTATTGGCCACTTCTCTGTGTACTTTGGGGGCCCCCCTCCTATCACTGAAAGTGCACTTGTCTCAAGGCCCTGTTCATGGATCTCTTCTTTCACAGGCTGCCTAGTGTGGTATCTAGTTTCAGGGCATTAAATTTTATGATGAATCCCAAATATATGTCTCCAAATATAGCCTTGCTCTCTCTCAGGATTCATAAATTAGATCACTCCCTGGTATTTCTTTTTAGATGTCAAATAATCTTAAACTTCTTTGCCTAAAACTGGACTCATTTTCCCTCCTAAATCTACCCAAGCTCCAGGATTTCCCATTTCCCCTCCATTCAAACTTAAACACAAGATGTCAATAGGTTGAGACAAATTGTCTCTCTCCTTCCCACTCCCATATTTAATTCATAATCATAGCATATCAGCTTTACTATATGTGTAGGAAATATCCCATATTTCATCATTCTTTACAGCCTCCTTGGCTGTATACCTTGATTCAAACCACCATTATCTCTATCTGTTTTTAATCTGTGCACTAAAGTCAGTTCCTCCATAATAACTGGAATGATTGCTTTAACAAAGGTCATATCAAGCCATTTCTCTGCTGAAAATTTTCAGACACTTTTCTTCCCTCTCAGAATGCAGCATAGATCTTTGTTGCCTCAACTTTACATGAACTGATCTTTGCAAACTCTTGAACTCATGGTTGAGTCTAAGTAGGTTCAGTAAGATCCAACTCTTTGTGACCCTATGGTCTGTATCCTGCAAGGCTCCTCTGTCCATGGTGATTCTCTAGGCAAGAATATTGGAGTGAGTTACCATGTCCTCCTCCAGGGGATCTTCCTGACCCAGTGCCTGAACTCATGTCTCTTATGTCTCCTGCACTGGCAGGTGGGTTCTTTACCACTAGCCCTAGCTGGGAAGCCCTAAATAACCATCCATACACAGGGAGTAAATTTTCACCTCCAAGACTAAGGAAACACAGGTTTAAAGAAGTTGAATAGTGTTTACCAGCCCTTCCTGGAAAGGTTAGGAGATAACTAAAATTCATGGGGGTGGGGGGAGGACGGGCTCTGACTTTAGTTGTCCTTGTTCCTAAGCTCATTATTACTATCCTTAACTTCCCTGAAATGCTTGAAAGGTGTCATGGCAAGGAGGATCTAAAATTTTAAATTACTTTCCCTTCAATCCCTTGAAAAAGGAAAATGAACAAGAAAGAGTGTCTCTATTTCTTCAGTGAAGCTTCTTAGCTAGATATTAGAAGGAATTACTTGGATTCAATTAAGTTTTATACAGATTTGAATGATTGCTGCAACTACTACTATAGCCAATATCAATGATAATAAAAGTAATCATTACTATGTATTTTGTGCTTGGCTCTTTATGTACATTTGAATCTCACTGCAATATATTTTAGAAAATAAGGGTCAGAGGGGCTAAACATTTATCCCTAAATTAGAGAGGAAGCAGTTGGCAGGAAGGAAATTCAGTATTACTTACTATGAGCCTGGATTCCTAACCACTGAGACAAAATACAAAGTTGGTACGTCAGGTGGAATTTGGGATAGTGTAGTAAATACATTTTTGAAAAATCTTGCTATGAACTAGATCCCTTACAAGTTTCTGCATTCACAAAATGTTTCATCCATTTTCTTCTGAGGTCAAACATCATCCCAGATATCTCAGTTGCTATTTTTATTATATCTCTCTTAGGTCTCTCGGATATTGTGAAAGCAGAGTGCCTCAGATGATAAAGGTAGCCACTTTTAATTACAAAACTTCCAATATATTAATATTATATTTTTCAAAAGCAATAAAAAACATGTCATGGCAGAAGTTTGTGATAATAGAGAAATGGTTTGAGCAGTTTGACTATTTGTAACTTTTAAATGAAAGAAAACTGTTGCATTTTAAAATAATAGAATTAGAAATAGAATTGTTTAAGTGATTAAACATTACAATTTAAGATATAGTATTATAGTATTTTTCAGGTATATTTGCAAAACACTCTATGTCATATTAATAATTGTCTCCTTACATAAATACATGGTGTTAATGAAAAAACTACTGTCCAACCGCAGCATTTGCCTCTTTCTAAAACACCTAGTAATCAGCGTATGTAGCTGAATTTTCTGTTGCAAGGAAGAAAGAGAACAGTATCTTTTTTCTTAGGGGCTATTTCACAATCACCTGATTAGTGGAAATTATGATAAAGCTTCTTCCAGGCAGATGGTGTCTGAACATCCCATCAAATGACACAGGGAACATCACTGGTAATGGGAGTCACACATTGCTTTAAGAGTAAATGTTGTGAAGATGAATGCTAAATGAATAAAGGCATCAAGATCATGACCTGGATTCTATGCTAATTCTGAACAAATCATACCTTTTGTCCATGTTATAATCATATTTCATACCCATTAGATTTCTGTGAATTTGTAGAGTTACAGGATTTTAAAACTAAGGCATGGACAGGGTGAGGGATGTTCATAAATTATAAATGACCACTCTACTCTGAAAAATTCATGTCATATGTTATTGGGGAAAGTAATTTTATTATCTTGGCAAATAAAGCCTTGAATTCTAGAACGAGTACAGTTTTTCACTATTTTCCATTCAGTTAGAGTGACCTTTTTTGGCCTGTTGAAAGGTGGTTTATCCTTTACCTCGTCCTAATGCTTGTCTTTTTGGTTTTCTCAACTGACTGCAATAACTCTTTCCACAGATGTGCCTAATATGTAGTCATGACTCTCCTTATGGCATTGCTATAGAATACCTTATATAATTACTTGTCCACTCAGTTCCTCCATTCTTTTATACCTAGAAATGTTCTTGAGGGGAGAGAAAGAATGTTTAACTACTTTCTTGATCCATTAGCCTGGCAATTAAAATAAATGTATCACTTGCAGTTCATTGAAAAGATAAAGAAACACAACACAAGGTATTGTGTACCTAAAATGACCAATAAGAGAATAAATCTCATGTTAAGCATTCTTATGAAATAAACACACACATACACAGAAAGAAAAATATACCACCACAACGGCCAAGAATAACTTATATGATTGATGTTTTAACAATATTTCTACAATATGAATTTCTACTCTCATTAAGTAATCTGGGATACTCCTTTCTCTTGTTTAATGATGAGATCCAACCAGTCCATTCTAAAAGAGATCAGCCCTGGGTGTTCTTTGGAAGGAATGATGCTAAAGCTGAAACTCCAGTACTTTGGCCACCTCATACGAAGAGTTGACTCATTGGAAAAGTCTCTGATGCTGGGAGGGATTGGGGGCAGGAGGAAATCAGGGGACAACAGAAGATGAGATGGCTGGATGGCATCACCGACTCAATGGACGTGAGTTGAGTAAACTCCAGGAGATGGTGATGGACAGGGAGGCCTGGCGTGCCGCAATTCATGGGGTCGCAAAGAGTCGGACACAACTGAGGGACTGAACTGAACTGAACTGAGTGAAAATCAATGATTAATAATATAAAATTAAAAAATTAAAATCATATCTCTATTTTTGTGCAGAATTAAACAAAATATATTAATTTTGATCTAGTATTGTAATTTGTAGCTAACGTGATTGAGCTTCCTAAAATAAAGGACTATGTATTACTATTTTATATATAGAGACTTATAGATTTCCAGGAAGAGTTTTATGACATTCTTATTACAGCATACAGTTACAGTGTATTCTAAGAATCCAGTAAGTCTCTGATATATAGATGAAAATATGTGGCCCAGAAAGAAGATAAATGTTTAAGAAGAAATATTTATTAAATCTATTAGGCTTCATAATTAATATGAGTCTTTGATAAAACTGGTGGAAATGGTATTACTTTCCAAATTGTTTTCTAGGATTAAAACTAATTGAATGGATAGATGATTTCAAAAGTTAGGAATTACTTAAAAATGACAGAAGAATTTCTCAAATTATATGAGGTGACCAAATAAGAACTAGGAGAAGAGGGAGAGAACAGGTTAAAAGATAATATTTTGTGTGTGAGGGGATAGATATACAGCCATGAATCAGGATTATAGTTGTGTAAAAATACATTTAGCATATAAATATGTAACGTGGTATAAGTGATCACAATATATACTAAGTATACATTAAAATAATGTACTTCATCATAGACCAAGAAATCTTTACATGTGAAATTAATAAAACCTGGAGTTAAAAAACAAAGCCAATCATTTGAAATCTCTTATTTGCTTAAGCATTTAATCTATTATTTTTAAGAGTTTTCAAAGATGTGACATTGAGACCATATATTTCAGTTTTTTGCATAAGAAACTTTCTTAGCGATGGGGGCATGCTACCATTGATAATCCTTAACTAGTTGGAAATATTTTTAATAAGTGTAATTTTTCAAAGATAAAACTTCTTCTGGAGGAAAAAAACATAATTAAGATACTGATAAGTATGAATAATCTGCTATTGAGATAATTATACTTTTTACTCTCTTGGATCCTAAAAGCATATAGTTAAATTAAAATATGGATGCTAATGTACAAGTATAATATTAAAATAATTTATGTTTACTCACCTTTAAGAAGTGAGTGACACTAAAGTTAAATATTCATGACTTTCTGGTTTTATTGAATAGAAAAGAATAATTTCACTTCAGGAATCAGAAATTTATATAGGGTTAGGAAATGCTACTGCAATATAATGCATACATTAAAGTTTTGCCTCTCAAAGTTTAACATGCATTCAAATTACCTAGAAATTTTGTTGAAATGTCGATTCTGGCTCAGTAGGTATGGGGATTCTGCATTTCTAACAAGTTACCAGGTAATATAGATTCTTCTGGTTCATGGACAGACTGCATTTTTAGTAGCAAAATCTTAAATATTATTAATTAGGTTTTAATGATCTACCTCAAGGGAAAAAGATAGAATGAATGCAGGGCAGAGAAAAAGGAAAGTGATTTTCCTCTGGTGAAAGATTCAACTAAATAATAGCTCTACTGTGTGGTAATGGTTAGCATGAAGAAAAGTGTTACCTGCTCAATCACATCTGACTCTTTGCAACATTATAGACTGTAGCCCACCATATTCCTCCATCCATGGGATTTTCCAGGCAAGAATACTGGAGTGGGTTGTCACTTCCTTCTCCAGGGAATAGTTAGCACACTAATGCTTATTTTTTACCATATGTGTTTTTCCACAAACCCAAAATGAACATATACATTAGATCCCTGTGGTTGTTCAGTGGTAGAGCATCCACCTGCACTGCAGGACACAAGATGCAGACTTGCAGGTTCAATCCCTGGATTAGGAAGATCCCTGGAAGACAGAAATGCAACCCACTCCAGTATTCTTGCCTGGGAAATCCCATCCACAGAGGAGCGAAGCAGGCTACAGTTCATGTGGTAGCAAAGAGTCAGACACAACTGAGTCAACAACAACAAAGTTTCAGGCAAGCAAAAATTTGGAGATTTATAAGTCTCAACTGTTAAAGTCTGCACATACACACATGCACACACACACACAACAGTATTGCAAAGCAAAAACTGAAATATTAAGGCCATTTTCTATCCTATATGTTACAATTAAAATGGAAGGAGCCACTGATAATTTGACTAGCAATTTATAAGAATTTGTGTTGTTCTTTTATTTCAATGTAAGTGGACCCAAATGCTTTTAACATTTATCCTCTAAATTTTTCAACACAAATGCAGCAAGCATCTGTCTTTCTCTGTATTATGTCTCAAACCTTACCTATCACCACAGGCATCAAAGCTGAACATGGTGGTCATGCTGTTCCCTGCAGCCCTGAAAGACAAACAAAAGAACAAACACACCCCAACAACTTAAAACCTGGTGGCAAGGGAGCTCTCCAGGTTGCCAAGTGCCTCTCTGATCCTACTAGTAAATATAAAAGCTGCTTCCCTCAGTAACTGAAAACAATCACAGCTGTCTTTCCTCCATTCTTGTTGAACCACTGGGGATAGAGGAAAGATAGAATATAGAAATGTGCCCCAAAATGTCCATGGATGGGTTGATTTACAAGGTATGGTTTGCTACAACCTGTAAAGATTAGATAAGGGGCTTTCTTAGATGTAATTTCTGTTTCCAGGAGAAGACCTTCTAATATCTTTAAATGGTACATCTATAAAATTCTGTTTTCCTAAAGGAAAACTGGTTGGGAAAAAAAAAAAAAACACAGCTTCTTATTGAACAGCACCATAATTTTTGTACAACTTTATATATAAAAAGGTATAATCATAAATGTTAGCACATGGATATGCCCATTGATTGTAATAAAATTTAGAAATCAAACCTGCTTTCATTTTACTTATATAAGCTAAAAGAAAATGAAGCTATATCCACAATATAGTGATTTCAAAGCCCATATTGTTCATTTGAGCAAGTAAGTTTCAAGAGTAAAATCTAACTGTAAATATTTCATAAAAGACTTTGGTATTAAAACCAACAAGCCAGTTTATATATTATGATTTACTAATGAAGCTTGATTTTAAGCAGCAGTGAAAAAAATTATGCCTGATATTTATCATACCAATTATACACAATTATATGAGGTCTCTGATTTTATGGATAATAATATTGTTGATGATAATTTACTGATTTCAGTCACAATTTTTGTCAGCAAAGCTATACTAATATTATAAAATACATTATTTTCTGTCATAAATACTCAGCCTTCCCATTCCTATCTTCTAAATTTTTTCTAAATTTTTTGAACCTAAAAATATGAAGCAAATGTAGGATATTAATAATAATATTTTGGGGAAAATAAATTTAAAAATTAAAAAAAGAATGTCTTGGGGATTTTTTTGACAATACAGTTACTTATGAAACCATAAACAATTTTACTAAAAGCATTTTTCAGTTGGCAACGGAGGTATTATTCCTCACATGATATTGTATGATAATAATATTTCTATTTTCTAGTATAAAATAATTCTAATAATTTCAGTAAGATATTTATCTATGAAGAAATTTATCTTTTATTTTAATAAAATACGTGCAATCACATTTGAAAAGAGGGAAAAAGCAGAGACTTGTCCTGAAAAACTTTGACTTTACTGGTGACCAAGTGTCTGGGAGATTGGCTTCACCTTTTCACTTTTACAGTATCTTTCACTGTATGGGAATAATTCCATCTAAAATAAAAGAAAAAATGACAGATCTTAATTGAAAATATTAGCTTATATGTATAGTTGTGGATTTGATCACTTGTTATTAACTGTGCATCCTTTATGTGTCAATCCTTTTAGTGCAGACCATAGAATCCTGGGATAATGGAAATGTACTACATCTGTATTGTCCACGACCATAACCACTAGCCACACGTGACTACTGAGTAGCTGAAATGTGACATGTGACTGAGGACATACTTTTCTTATTTACTTTTAACTAATTGATACATGCCAACATCTGCTGGATCATGGAAAAAGCAAGAGAGTTCCAGAAAAACATCTATTTCTGCTTGATTGACTATGCCAAAGCCTTTGACTGTGTGGATCACAATAAACTGTGGAAAATTCTGAAAGAGATGGGAATACCAGACCACCTAACCTGCCTCTTGAGAAATCTGTATGCAGGTCAGGAAGCAACAGTTAGAACTGGACATGGAACAACAGACTGGTTCCAAATAGGAAAAGGAGTACGTCAAGGCTGTATATTGTCTCCCTGCTTATTTAACTTATATGCAGAGTACATCATGAGAAACGCTGGACTGGAAGAAACACAAGCTGGAATCAAGATTGCCGGGAGAAATATCAATAACCTCAGATATGCTGATGACACCACCCTTATGGCAGAAAGTGAGGAGGAGCTAAAAAGCCTCTTGATGAAAGTGAAGGAGGAGAGCGAAAAAGTTGGCTTAAAGCTCAACATTCAGAAAACGAAGATCATGGCATCCGGTCCCATCACTTCATGGGAAATAGATGGGGAAACAGTGGAAACAGTGTCAGACTTTATTTTTGGGGGCTCCAAAATCACTGCAGATGGTGACTGCAGCCATGAAATTAAAAGACGCTTACTCCTTGGAAGAAAAGTTATGACCAACCTGGATAGTATATTCAAAAGCAGAGACATTACTTTGCCGACTAAGGTCCGCCTAGTCAAGGCTATGGTTTTTCCTGTGGTCATGTATGGATGTGAAAGTTGGACTGTGAAGAAAGCTGAGCGCCGAAGAATCGATGCTTTTGAACTGTGGTGTTGGAGAAGACTCTTGAGAGTCCCTTGGACTGCAAGGAGATCCAACCAGTCCATTCTGAAGGAGATCAACCCTGGGATTTCTTTGGAAGGACTGATGCTAAAGCTGAAACTCCAGTACTTTGGCCATCTCATGTGAAGAGTTGACTCATTGGAAAAGACTCTGATGCTGGGAGGGATTGGGGGTGGGAGGAGAAGGGGGCGACAGAGGATGAGATGGCTGGATGGCATCACGGACTCGATGGACGTGAGTCTGAGTGAACTCCGGGAGATGGTGATGGACAGGGAGGCCTGGCGTGCTGCGATTCATGGGGTCGCAAAGAGTCGGACACGACTGAGCGACTGAACTGAACTGAACTGAATTTATGCTAAATTGTAACATGTTCAAACTACTGAACAATTGCACTTGCTTCTGATGATAGTAAGGTTATGCTCAAAATCCTTCAAACTAGGATTCAGCAGTACTTGAATCAAGAACTTCCAGGTGGACAAGCTGGGTTTAGTAAAGGCAGAGGAACCAGAGATCAAATCACCAACATTCATAGGCTCATAGAGAAAGCAAGGGAATTTCAGAAAAACATCTACTTCTGTTTCATTGACTACATGAAAGTCTTTGTGTGGATCACACAAACTGTGGAAAATTCTTAAAGAGATGGGAATATCAGACTATATTACCTGTCTCCTGAGAAACCTGCATGCAGGTCATGGAGAAATGGTTAGAACCTTACATGGAACAAAGGACTGACTGCTTCAAAATTCAGAAAGGAGCATGACAAGGCTGTATATTGTCACCCTGTTTATTTAACTTCTATGCAGAGTACATCATGTGAAATGCCAAGCTGCATGTTACAAGCTGGAATCAAAATTGCAGGAAGAAATATAAATAAACTCAGAAATATAAACAACCTCAGAAATATAAACAACCACTCTAATGGCAGAAAGTGAAGAGAAACTAAAGAGACTCTTGATGAGAATGAAGGAGGGAAGTGAAAAAACTGGCTTAAAACTCAACATTAAAAAAAAAACAAAACTGAGGTCACGGCATCTGGTCCCATCACTTCATGGCAAATAGAAGGGAAAAAAGTGGAAACAGTGACAGATTTTCTCTTCTTGGGCTCCAAAATCACTGCTGATAGGGACTAAGCCATGAAATTAGAAGACATTTGCTCCTTGGAAGGAAGGCTATGACAAATCTAGACCACATATAAAAAGCAAAGACAAATTTGCCGACAAAAGTCTATATAGTCAAAGCTGTTGTTTTCCAGTAGTCATGCATAAATGTGAAAGTTGGACCATAGAGAAGGTTGAATGCTGAAGAACTGATGCTTTTTAATCGCAGTGCTGGAAGACTTTCTCCTTCCCTTGGACAGGAAGGAGATCAAACCAGTCAATCCTAAGGGAAATTAACCCTGAATACTCATGGAAAGGGCTGATGCTAAAGCCAAAGCTCCAATACTTTGGCCACCTGATGCAAAGAGCCGACTCGCTAGAAAACACCCTGATGCTGGGAAAGATTGAAGGCAAAGGAGAAGAGGATGGCAGTGGATAAGGTGGTTATATACCGTCACTGACTCAATGGACGTGAATTTGAGCAAACTCTGGGAGACAGTGGAGGACATGAAAGCCTGGCATGCTTCAGTCCAAGATGTTGCAAAGAGTCAGACACAACTTAGAGACTGAACAACAAGAACAACAATGCATAAGAAGAATTCTGCCTGTCAACTAAAAAGATGCACAGTGGGAGACTGGAGAGTTTTATTTGGGACAAAATGAAGACTGCAGCCCAGGAAACAGCACCTCAGATAGCTCTGAGAGACTGCTCCAAAGAAGCAGCTGCTGCTGCTAAGTTGCTTCAGTTGTGTCCGACTCTGTGTGACCCCATGGACTGCAGCCTACCAGGCTCCTCTGTCCATGGGATTTTCCAGTACTCCAAGAGTACTGGAGTGGGTTGCCATTGCCTTCTCCACCAAAGAAGTAGGGGAGAGGGTAAATATATATGTGATTTTGGTGAAGGGGGAGTACATGGAATCAGGCATTCATTTTACAAAAGATTTTCTGCTAGTCACAAGGAGCTGATGTCAACATGATGGGTTTTAGTGCTTTTCTAGATATAAAGGCATGCAAGGATCGGGGTCATGAAATTAGTTCCTGAAAATATCTAACTATCTGAAGACCTGTTCTACCAGTTTCCCTGGAGACAGTAACTCTGGGAGATGGTGAGGGTCAGGGAGGCCTAGCGTGCTGCAGTTCATGGGTTGAAAAGGGTCAGACATGGCTTAGTGACTGAGCAACAACAAATTGTCACATATGGCTAGGATCTACTTTACTGGATAGCATAATAAAGCTAATCAATAGAGATACAGCCTTGCTGAAAACAAAGAAACCAGCTTCATAAAGCTTATTTCTCATCAGTTATAAATAGGAATTCAGTTAAAAAAAAAAAAAAAACCTTGAGCTCAAACAAAACCTTGTGCACACCAGGACCCAGAGGTACCACCGAGACTGAGTCCGACCTGCCTTTGAGTGTTTGAGTGTCTCCTGTGAAGGCATGGGTCAGCAGTGGCCTGCCGCAGGGACAGGGGTTCTGGGTCCTGCAGTGCTACCCATCATAGAGCGGCCAAGCAGATGTCACACAAACTGCAGACACTTATACCAAAGAAATTCCCACACTGTTAAGAAAGTTCTAGGTCCCACAACAGATTTCTGAACCTGGGGATCCAGCAAAAGGATTCAGAACCCACAGGGAATTTGACTTTGGAGGCTAGTGGGATTTGATTACAGAACTTCCCCAGGACTGGGGAAACAGACTCATAGAGGGCACAGATGGGACCTTGTGTGCACCAGGAGCTGGGAGAGGGGAGCAATGTTTCCACAGGAGACTGAGTCAGACTTGGCTGTAAGGGTCCAAGAGGCTCCAGTGGAGGCTTGGGTGGAAAGTGTGGCCTCAGGCCAAACAACAGGGAGGGAGCAGAGCCTCAATGGAAAATTGGATTAAAGATTTATTAAGCTTGTCCCTGCCCATCAGAACAAGATCCAGATTCCCACTCAGTCAGTCTCTCTCAGGAGGAAGCTTCCATAAGCCTTTTATCCTTATTCATAGAGGGCAAACAGATGAAAACCACAATCACAGAAAACTAACCAAACTGATCATATGGACCACAGCCTTCTCTAACTCAGTGAAACTATGAGCCATGCCATGTAGGGCCACCCAAAATGGATGGGTCATGGTGGAGAGTTCTGACAAAATGTGGTCCACGGGAGAAGGGAATGGCAAACCACTTCAGTATTCTTGCCTTGAGAACCCCATGAACAGTATGAAAAGGCAAAAAGATATGACATTGAGAGATGAACTCCTCAGGTCAGTAGGTGCCCAATATGCTACTGGAGAACAGCGGAGAAATAACTCCAGAAAGAATGAAGAGACAGAGCCAAAATAAAAACAATGCCCAGGTGTGGATGTGACTGGTGATGGAAGTAGTTTGATGCTGTAAAGAACAATATTGCATAGGAATCTGGAATGTTAGGTCCATGAATCAAGGTATATAGGAAGTGGTCAAGCAGATTGCAAGAGTTAACATTGACATTTTAGGAATCAGTGAACTAAAATGGACTGGAATGGGAGAATTTAATTCAGATGACTATTACATATTGTGGGCAAGAATCCATTAGAAGAAATAGAGTACTCCCATAGTTAACAAAAGAGTCTGGAATGATGTACTTGGGTGCAATCTCAAAAATGAGAGAATGATCTCTGTTCATTTCCAAGGCAAACCATTTAATATCACAGTAATCCAAGTCTATGTCCCAAACAGTAATGCCAAAGAAGCTGAAGTTGACAGTTCTATGGTGACCTACAAGACCTAGAACTAACAACAACAAAAAAATGTCATTTTCATCATAGGAGACTGGAATGCAAAAGTAGGGAGTCAAGAGATACTTCAAGTAATAGGCAAGTTTCTCCTTGGAGTATAAAATGAAGCAGGGCAAAGGCTAACAGAGTTTTGCCAAGAGAATGCACTGGTCATAGCATACCCCCTCTTCCAACAACACATGACTCTAACATGCACATCACCAGATGATCAAAACCAAAACCAGATTGATTATATTCTTTGCAGCCGAAGATAAAGAAGCTCTATAGAGTCAACAAAAACAAGACCAGGAACTGACTGTGGCTCAGATCATGAACTTCTTATTGCAAAATTCAGACTTAAATTGAAGAAAGTAGGGAAAAAAACTAGACCATTCAGGTATGACCTAAATCAAATCCCTTACAATTATACAGTGGAAGTGAGAAATAGATTCAAGGGATTAGATCTGATAGCGTGCTGAAGAACTGTGGACAGAGGTTTGTGACATCGTACAAGAAGCAGTGATCAAGAAAATCGCCAAGAAAAAGAAACGCCAAAAGGCAAAATGGCTGTCTGAGGAGGCCTTACAAATAGCTGAGAAAAGAAGAGAAGTGAAAGGCAAAAAGAAAAGCAAAGATATATCCATCTGAATGCAGAGTTCCAAAGAATAGCAAGAAAAGATAAGAAAGCCTTCCTCAGTGATCAATGCAAAGAAACAAGGAAAACAATAGAATAGGAAAGACTAGAGATCTCTTCAAGAAAATTAAATACCAAGGGAACATTTCATGCAAAGATGGGCACAATAAATGACAGAAACGGTATGGATCTAAAAGAAGCAGGATAATAAGAAAAGTTGACAATAGTACACAAAACTATACAAAAAAAGATTTTAATGACCCACATAACCACAAAGGTGTGATCACTCACCTATAGCCAGACATTCATTCTGGAGTGCAAATTCAAGTAGGCCTTTGGAAGCATCACTACAAACAAAGCTAGTGGAGATGACGGATTTTTAGTTGAGCTATTTCAAATCCTAAAAGATAATGCTGTTAAAATGCTGCACTCAACATGCCAGCAAATTTGGAAAACTCAGCAATGGTCACAGGACTGGAAAATGTCAATATTCATTCCAATCCCAAAGGAAGGCAATGCCAAAGAATGTTCAAATTACCATACAATTGCATTCATCTCATATGCTAGCAAAGCAATGCTCAAAATTCTCTAAGCTAGACTTTAATAGTACATGAACTGAGTTTTCATATGTTCAAGCTGGATTTAGAAAAGGCAGAGGAACCAGAGATCAAATTGCCAAAATCTATTGGATCATATAAAAAGCAAGAGAGTCCAGAAAAATATCTATCTCTTCTTTCTTGACTACACCAAAGCATGTGACTGTGTGGATCACATTACACTGTGGAAAATTCTTTAAGGGAATTTTCAAAGTCTGGGAATACCAGACCACCAGACATGCCTCCTGAGAAATCTGTATGCACGTCAAGAAGTAACAGTTAGAAGCTGACATGGAACAATGGACTGGTTCCAAATTGGAAAAGGAGTACGTCAAGGCTGTGTATTGTCACCCTGCTTATTTAAATTATACGTAGAGTACATCATGTGAAATGCTGGGCTGGATGGAGCACTAGCTGGAATCAAGATTTCTGGGAGAAATATCAAAAACTTCAGATATGCAGATGACACCACTCTTAGGGCAAAAAGTGAAGAGGAACTGAAGAGCCTCTTGATGAAAGTGAAAGAGGAGAGTGAAAAAGTTGTCTTAAAGTTTAACATTCAGAAAATGAAGATCATAGTATCTGGTCCCATCACTTCATGGAAAATAAATGGGGAAACAATGAAAACAATGGCAGACTTTATTTTGGAGGGACTCCAAAATCACTGCAGATGGTGACTGCAGCCATGAAGTTAAAAGATGCTTACTCCTTGGAAGAAAAGCTAAGATCGACCTAGACAGCATATTAAAAAGCAGAGACACTACTTTGCTGACAAAGGTCCATCTAGTCAAAGCTCTGGTTTTTTCAGTAGTCATGTAGGGATGTGAGTATTGCACCATAAAGAACATTTACCACCAAATAATTGATGCTTTTGAACTGTGGTGTTGTAGGATACTTGAGAGTCCCTTGGACAGCAAGGTAACAATACAGTCAATCCTAAAAGAAATCAGTCAGGAATATTCATTGGAAGGACTGTTGCTGAAGTTGAAGCTCCAATATTTTGGCTACCTCATTGGAAAGGACTCTGATGCTGGGAAAGATTAAAGGCAGGAGGAGAAGGGGACGATAGAGGATCAGATGTTTGAATGGCATCACCAACTCAATGGACATGAGTTTGAGCAATTTCTAGGTGTTGGTGATGGACAGGGAAGCCTGGCGTGCTGCAGTCCATGGGGCTGCAAAGTGTCGGACACTACTGAGCAACTGAACTGAACTGAAAAAATAAACAAACATACAATATAAGAAATATTGTGTTAACAAAAAATAATAAAAAGGATAGAGATCATTTGAGGAGGAGTACTGAAGGGAGATATGAATGGAATGAAGTAAAACGCCACATGACAATGTGATAAAAAAAAGTTCCAGGTACATTTAAAGAATTTGGCAAGAGAAAAGGGATTATTAAACTAGTACTCTGATAAAATGTAAACATCAACAGAAAAAGGCAATGTTTTAATCTGTCTATATAAATACAATTTGCGGGTATAAACAATCCACTAAAGAAATATTCTTAATATAAAATGGTTAAAAGTAATACACAACTTTAGATGCTGTCACAAAGGCACATCACTCTTGATATTAACATTTATCAGTTAAGAGTTTATTCGTAAATCTCATTGTGTAAAGCTTACAATATCAAAAAAGTTTTGTGGAAGTCCTCTTGAAAATAATATGCAAAGAGTCTTGTACATTCTACTCAAAATTCCTGATAGTACAGATAAGGAGTCTGAGGCATCAAAATATTAATGGATTCCCATCACTAGGCCCTTTGTCATCTAGCTATACTGCTTACTGCATGATGGTGCTATATCTGGTGTCTTTAATACATCAAATGTTAGACAGGCACAAAATAAGACAGGCAAAGACGCTGCTTAAGGACAGAATTATCAATGTTTATTAGGTTAGTAAATTCATGGACGAATGGTAATAGGGTTAATTTTTACTTTCTTCAAATTTGAAACTCCCAGATTTCTTTATGGCAAGTTCACCTAGACATTGATACTTTAAATTTGGAAAAAATGTTTTATTTTGTTGTGTCTGTAATTAATTCAATATTAATAGAGATTTGAGCAATTAATCATGGTTTTGAGAAAGGTGCACTAGCAAATCAAATAATGTAGCTTCCAAACAACTACATTAATACAAATAATGTAGTTTCCAAAAAACTTTGGATTTCTACTTAGAGAATCTTGAGTCCAGCATACTGTGTAGTCAGAATCCAGTTAAAAACTGTAACTGTAAAATTAGTAATTAAAGTATAGATAAGACAAGTGCTCAAAAGCATTAAATAATACAGATTTGTCAAAAATATTTTCCTTAATGAATAGTTTTACTATTTATAACTCAAAACTTTTGTAATTTTAAATGATATATTTTAAAACATAGCAAAACACTTCTTTCTGTTCTCCAGGTAGAATAAACATTGCTTTTTCTGTGTTCTGTGTTCCTTAAGTTCTTGATCTGTCCTAGTACAACATAATATTTTTAAAATTTCAAATGAAAACTAACTTTTCATTTGACCTTCTTATAAAATAAGTAGAAAATGTGAAATAATGTCAAATTGGTAATTTCTATTTTCTATTCTATTTGAAAAATACTCAGAAATGATTGCATAAGAAGTTCTCAAGGTCCTGGGTTACTCATATGTGTTCTCTTGATCCTGAATCTCCCAAAGCAATGAAATATATTTTTGATGCTTTAATATTCACTAATACTTTGGTGAATACTCTAAAAATATTCCTTTTTAGGAAAATTATTCATTCTTTGAGCTTGTAAGTAATACACAAATATGCTTAACACAATATATAACGTCTGTATTTCTCTGTAGAGAATGTAAATTCCTTGGAAAATATACATTCCTTGACAAATATAAATTCCATGAATATAAGAAGGATGTCTTGCTCATTTTATTGTTCCAGATTCTAGCATAGAGCAGATTTTCAGTAAATATAAGTATTTGACTGAATATGAAGTTACCAATGCAATCTATGACTTTTTTCATGTCCTCTTTTGTTCACAACCTCGTATTGCTTCCACTGACCAAAACTATTTCCAACATTTTTAAAGAAAACAATATATCATCTTATAAAGTATTAGGAAGGCATCCCCACACTTCAGTTTGAAAACACTGGAAACAACAGGAACATCAAGAAAGTTACTATGGGCTTACTGTAGTTTTCCACATCTTTCACATAACCACTTTTCTGCAGAAATCTCTGCCTAAACAAACTAACTGTACTCTTACCTGAACCTGCTTTGTATTATTCTGAATGTTATTGCCTCTCCTGTACCAGTCCTGCCTCAGGCATTCTCCTTCTGTTTCCTTCTCTGCTAATTCTCCTTCAAAAAACTATATGAAAGAAAGAAATTTGAATCACAAACAAGGGGTCTTACTGGAATTAAACCACCTGGTTACCATGTGACTCTAGGCAAGTCACATTGCTGCTGCTGTTAAGTCGCTTCAGTCATGTCTGACTCTATGTGATCCCATAGACGGCAGCCCACAAGGCTCCCCCGTCCCTGAGATTCTCCAGGCAAGAACACTGGAGTGGGTTGCCATTTCCTTCTCCAATGCATGAAAGTGAAAGTAAAGTCACTCAGTCGTGTCTGACTCATAGTTACCCCATGGACTGCAGCCTACCAGGCTCCTCCGTCCATGGGATTTCCCAGGCAAGAGTCCTGGAATGGGGTGCCATTGCCTTCTCCATCAAGTCACATTGCCACTTGGATTTCTTACTGGTAAAAACTGGAGCAAATCAGTCTTATAATTAAAAGGGTTGCTGGAAAACTTAAAAGGGGCTCATGCTGGTCTCAGTACATGTTAAAACTGTGTATTCTTCTTCCATCATTCGGCCTTATTTTTGTCAATGAAAAGATATATACTAGACCTTTAAAGCCCATAATGTTTTTATGAACAACTGAGAGAAAAAATTGAAGTGATATGGAAAGTTTTGTTAAGTTGCAGTCTCTTCTATGAAGGTTTCTTGACTATTCCGGTCATAAATAAAAGTCTACCTTCCTGTAAAATATGTTGGCTGCATATGCATTTCCAAACATAAATCCATGAATTTAATATGCATTTTTATCATAAAATTTAGGATCCTTGGATTTCAACTGACAACAATGTACTCAGTCTGACTTAGTAAAAATGAATCCAAAACTAGAGGGGAAGGGTTAGAAACATACCAGAAGGGTCCCAAGATATATATATGTATATACATATATATATCTTTATATATGCTAACTATAAAGCATTGGTGGCTAAACTCATTAGAAGAGAATTTATCAGAGTGAAGCAGATTCCTCAGGAGGTATCACTGATAATAATATAAATTAAATTATAAGAGGAATAGTCCTTTATTTTTGTGTACAAAGCTGCAACTTTTAAAATCATTCAATTTAAATACCACGTTCATTGAATTATTGCCAGAAACATACATAATTTCCATATATTTGTCAGGAACGTTTATGTAAGATTCCAAGGTCTTTTATGAGCTATCTGGAAGGGAACATTTCTTAACAGGAAACATCCTTGCTGCTCAATTCTGTGGAAAGCCCCTTCCTCAAGCTGCTCCTTTCTCAATTTATCAACATCCAATTTACTTTTCTAAAAAGTAGGCATATACTGAAAATATATACATGATAATCCCATTACAGCACAAGGCATTTTTACTGAGCCTGTATATGTCTGACTAAAGTTACATTTGCTTGGAATCAAGCATACATCAGTAACCTGCCAGATTCAGATTACATCTAGAATAAATTCCTTCAGCCTAGTGAAATAAAGAAGTCTGATAAAATAATCCCACTCCAAAGTGGTTGGTACACATAGACTTCCCTTTCCTTGAGGCTTTAGTTCCTAGTCAATTATGGATAAGGAATCATGCTATGTGAGATAAAAACATACCCACACAAAAGAAAAAAAAAAAACCAGAAAGCTTCTGGCACAGTCCCTTATAAATTTGTTCTTCCCATTCACACATTTTGTGTGTGTGTGTGTGTGTGGTAATTCATCATAGTATTCCTCTATACAATTTTCACTATATTTAATATAATAAAAATCAATGCAGAAAAGTAAGCTCTAGATCTCAGATCTAGTTTGATGCTGAATGGAATTAAGAAATGAACATGACTCCCTATATATTACCTATCTGTTAAACTCTGAAATATGAACTTTTCCAAAAGATATAGATCATAAAATTAATAATCTTTCATGCAAAGCCTATATTACTATAGAATACCTTGAACCTCCTTATAAGTGGGAAAAAAGATTACAAGTAATGGTTAAAGAAAAAACCTACAGTGCAGGTTTATGGAAGTTTCAGAGAAAGGTTCTTGTAATGTTTCAGTCTGAAAGTCTCTTATAATCCCCATGGCAACAACCCTTTACTAACTCTCTTCATATTTCTATGGAAGTGAAACTGATTTTAAATATTTCTGCTAAATCAGATTTTATTGTACAAACAGGGCTAACATTTAATTTTAGAATCACTAGTATTTAAGTTACACATGCACACATAGGAACAAGAAAAAATGTATTATAACTTTCAAATTTTGTACATTTAGACCATTTCAGTTTTTTTCCTGTCATATAACATAGAAAGGATCTCTTAAAAAGATGATTTGACAGAATACTTTTAAGCAAAAAAAGTTATTAAAGTTCAAAGGAGAATTCTGTTTAGGAAGTTTTATCAGTACTATTTATCACACATTTTCTATGTTCTAGGCAGTATTCTAACCTCTTTCAAATATTATTATTATTGCACTCATATAAGCATTATAGAAACATTAATATATTTATTATATCTGTTTCACAAATGTTGAGACACAAAATCATTGGCTTCGAATAAAAATATAGGGAACAAAGACAAAAATTCAATAATGACCACTGAAGACTGAAGAAGCTTTGTAATTCCACCTTCATCTCCATTATCTTTATGTATTCCATCTTTCATAGGTATGATGACTCTTTAATGAATTATTCCTCTGTTATTGACAATGTCTGTTCATCTCTTCATATTTTCTGTTTAATATTCAATCAATAATAACAATATTTGATAAAAAATTACAATTGAGAAATCAAACTTGCTATCAAGAACCCAGGAACAATATCCTAAGAAAAAGACATAAAATTTGGATCATTTGCTGTTTTGTAATATATATTATTATTATGTCTCAAATAAAATAGTATTAATATTTATCAATTTATTAGATGATTATTCTTTAAAACTTGAAGTTTTTATTTTCTAGTGATTTCTGTAAATAATTTCAAGGATATAGTATTTTTTTTCCATTCATTTAATTTACTGGATGAGGCTTTTTGACAAGAGTGTCAAGTTGAAACCATTCAGCAATTAAAGTACATATTGAAATATAGGAAAAGTAAAATGTTTCAAAAGCATAATGAAGAAACACTGTTAATATAAAGAAGGAAATGTTTATCAGCTGTGATTACAATAGGTGTGATATGTGCCTCAGTTAACTTGCCAGTTTAACTGAAATTGGACACCTAGGATCATTTCTGTCAACTGAAAAAATCTCCATGAACAGTTCACCAGAGTTGAGCCCAAACCACTGACAAAAGTGCCTACGAAAATACAGTAAATGCAGTTTCACTGAGTAAACTGATAGTTAGATTACATACATTTCAAGGTTTTTAAGTGTAATTAATTCATCTACTGTTTAGTAGGTAATCTATTACTTAATAATTAGTGAAGGTGGCAAACACCAATTTTATGTGCAATAATCATTTGCCAACTCTAATGAAAAGTCATTGAATTTTATAAGGTATTTTTGAGAAAACATAAGAATTGAAGCCAAATAGGGAAGCTTTGGGGGAAAATGATTCATGTTCACTGGGTTATAGGTAGATGTTAGTATATTTTCACAGTATAATAATTACACTGGTATTGAAAGATGTATTCACTTTTAAGTAGTATAAAAAATGATCATTAAAAAGCCAAATACAAGAGATTAGAAATGGTATACTTCCATGTGTATAAAATGTCCAGAAAAAAAAAAAAANCCAGGTCAGAATATACAAGTGGGTAGCCTTTCCCTTCTCGAGGGGATCTCCCCAACGCGGGGATCAAACCTAGGTCTCCCACATCGTAGGCAGATTCTTAACCAGCTGAGCCACAAGGGAAGCCCAAGAATACTGAACTGGGTAGCCTATCCCTTCTCCAGGGGATCTTTCTGACCCAGGAATCCAAGCCGAGTCTCCTGCATTGCAGAAGGATTCTTTACCAACTGAACTATCAGGGAAGCCCTGATAAGTGGTAGAGATTAAAAAAAAAAAATCCTGGTTGAACCATATAGGAGCTATGTGACCTTGAAAACGGCTCAACAGTGAGCTTTAATTTTCTCAGAAATGGGATAGAAATCAAACTTAAAACATTTTTGTGGTGCTCAAACATACTATCTTATGTGAAATTAATTTATAAATTTATACAGCTATTGGCAAAAAATTTAATGTTTTATTATTCTCTTTGTAAGGAGAAAGGGCATATCAGGCAAAGTCTGTTGGAAACATAAGGGTGAACAGGAAATTACACCTTTGTAATGTCACTTCACAAGGATTATCTGGTACATGACAGCAGCGAAAGGACAATAGATAAACTAAAAAAAACAGAGATCAAACAACAAATACTGAGAACTGCATATGTCAAAGAGTTTAAATTTAAAGCTGCCCTATTTTACTTGGCTGGCCCTGACTATTTATTTGCATGTCCACTAACACCATCAACTATATATGTGATGGAGAACATTTCATTAAAGTGATCGATATATTTCTTCCTATGGCAAAATGTATGTCTTTATGTGTTTTCTTATTTTATACTGTACATGATAAGGAAGCAAAAATATTTCTGTTAACCTTTATCGTAGTGGAAAGTGGTTCCAAAGAGAGTTCATTTTCTAAAAAAAAAAAAATAGCTAGTGCTGAGAAAAGAGTATTGAATTCCTTTCACTTGAAATACTTCAAAACTATTTTCAAAAAAATATTTAGTAGGAGTTGCATAAAGAGTCAAATAATTTATATAAATTTGGTTATTACCCAGAGCCAAAGGTCCCTGGGAGATTTCATAGATGGGCTTCACATGGTCTATAGAAACTTTGAACAATTTGTAATTCTTAAAAAAAATATGTGAATATAAGAATTTTTCTGCAGTGTGCATTTATAGTGTTGAAATGATGCTCAAAAGAGTTCCAAATACAAATGTTTAAGCACTGTTGGTTTTGAAATAAAATGTTTAAAGTAACAGATATATTTCTAACCATTTATATGCTTAAGGCTATTGCACATTTCCAAAATGATTAAAATAAGTAATCACCAAAAGGCATAATATTACATGCATGCATTTAATATATACATTTAAGAATAGCCTCTCAAATGTACCAATTAACAGTTATGATTTATGAATGGATTAATTCTACCACTGTTAATTTTCTATGTAAGACAAGAGGTAATAATGCAAAGAAAGTCACAAACAATTGTCAAAACAAAATTTTGCCAGTGTTTATTATTTTCAACATTTTAAAAATAAATATTATTTCTAATATTTAATTTATTATTAAATATATATTTATACTTAAAGGGGCAAATAGTAAATTTCTGTGCTGTAAGAAGATTAAATTTATACATCAAATATTATTTGTATAACAAAGTCACAAAAACTTCAGTTGTTGTTTTTGCCATTGTATATTGAACACACTTTTTACTATTTTGCAAATAAGTATGTAAAGAAGAAAAATAAACAAAATAAAATAATAAAATCAACTATAACATGTACCTTATAATAAAGTTAACTAACATTTTATTCAAAAATATATAAATTATAATTTCTTATAAATATTAAAAAAACAACCCCATCATCAGTCTTTGGTCATTCATTTATCCATAAAGTAGCTATGTCTGCTACAAACCAGGAATTTTGACAGAATTCTTTTGAATTTTCAATATGTTATTAAACCTCATTAGGTGTACAAAACTTCCAGTTTTAACCCCTCTACCCCAAAAAAACACAGTCATCTTACAGATCTTCATTGCAAAAAGATGTAGCACAGCATGAGAAATACATCAAATTATGCGTAAAGATTCCATTTGGTGAAAATAATCATAATATAGGTGAGCAAAAGATATTTATTAAATAAATGATGTATAGAATTGTTTTTCCCCTGATATAGTTCTTTTAAAGTAATCTAAAATAAAATAGTGATTTATTTACACTAATTAGGGAAAAGACCCTGATGCTAGGAAAGACTGAAGGCAGGAGGAGAAGGGGATGACAGAGGATGAGATGGTTGGATGGCATCACTGACTCAATGGACATGAGTTTGAGTAAACTCTAGGAGACAGTGAAGGACAGGGAAACCTGGCATGCTGTAGTTCATGGAGTCACAAAGAGGAGGACACAAACTGAGTGACTGAACAACAACAATTGGGGAATCCTGAATTTTTTATATGTTCATGAGTAAATGGTTACTTGTGCATTTTCAAAACTGAAGTGTTGTGCTCTGCTAAAGGAAATATGTTTAAATATTAAAGGCAGCTATATTAAAAATAATGACCCTAGTCTATGATACTTCAGTTCAGTTCATTCGCTCAGTCATGTCTGACTCTTTGCAACCCCATGAACCGCAGCACATCAGGCCTCCCTGTCCATCACCAGTTCCCAGAGTCCACCCAAACCCATGTCCATTGAGTTGGTGATACCATCCAACCATCTCATCCTCTGTTGACCCCTTCTTCTCCTGCCCTCAATCTTTCCCAGCATCAGGGTCTTTTCCAATGAGTTAGCTCTTCGCATCAGGTGGCCAAAGTACTGGAATTTCAGCCTCATACTTAGGTTGATAAAAATGTTAATTAGTCATAATAATTTCAAAGACTCTACCTATTCAAAACTTTAAAATAGAAAATATATATATATATATATATTCTGATTATATAATAGTAACTGCTTATATTTAATAAATAACAAAAAATAAATTTTTACAGTGCAGAGAATTTTCTGCACTGTAAAATGTTTCTGTAATTTTCCATATAAATATATGCATATAAATATTCTTCTATTTACTCATGCATGTAGTTTATAAGATATTTATATTATATAAATAAATATATGACCAAATACCAATATAGAGATGCATCTTTGAGAGCAGACACTTTATTTCTGGTCACCAAAAACAAAATTAAAAGTATAGACTAAATTAGTTGGTGCATTTCCCCCTCTAGTTCCTCTCTTAAAATCACTTGCTTTTTCAAAAATGTGACTAATAATACTTGATATTCCACATTAATATCAGAATGCATTTTGAAGTGAAAGTGGTGAAAATTAATTGTATTTATTTTGTTAATGTGTTTTAATGTTTTAACAAAATATGCATTATTTTTGAATAAAAATGTGGAAATATCTGGAAGGAATTATATCTCAGGAAAAAATATGAAAGAGGAAAGGAATGGATAAAAATTCTGGATAGCTTTAAAACAGAAAACAATTTCAAAGACCTAATCAAATGGGAAAATACATATTTGGAATCACTTTTTCCTTATATGAAAAAAAATCTTATGCCTATTTGTTTCGTATTTAACCAAGATGCCAACAAGCCATTTGCCCAGCTTCTGATGATTCTAATATGTGATTACTTTGGTATTCAAAATACTTTTCATTACAGGGATGGAAAGTAAATTTAAAAAGCATTCTGTTATGTGTGTAGAATGAAAATGCCAATGCAAGCTAAAAACATTTTCATTTAATTATATTTGTTGAATGGATCTGAGTAAATTTACATTTTTAAGGGAAAAACATCTGCAAAAACAAAATAAAATACAAAATCTGATAAAATGGTGAGAATAAGCTAAATCTCTCTGAGTTAAAGATAACTTTAAGACCTAGAGTCATTTTGTAACATGCCTTCCCATTTATGATTAGTAAGTTTTCATCTTGGCAAATTCAAATGAATATCATGGAATAAATGGAATCTTTTCATATGAAAACTATTTGGATCTCTTAATGACATCAATTTCTGCTTGTTTTTAATAAATATAGAAGTAAAATAATCAATCTGTGACTTAGAGAATTATTTATGATAAAATTTAATTCAATTCTCCATTTCTTATATTTGTAAATCTAAACATAAAACACAGCAAATGCACATTTATCCCTCCACAGTAATACAGAGTACATGTTTTTCTCTGCGCAAGTAGCCAAGTGGTTGGATTCCAACATGCTTCAAAGTGATATTAAAAACTGTGGTAATATAGGGACTGCCTCAGGTTCTGATTTTTCTTAGCAAAATAAGCGAGTCTATCTCACAGTGGACTAACCTGAACCAAACATGGTTATTTATATTTACTGTACTTGAGAGTCCAAACTTACATGTTAATTGAATGTCAAACAGTAATGTATGCCAAACTTTTTTCTTAAATATCTATGTAACTTTGGTAAATGGAGCGTAAAAAAGTTTGATTAACAGATCTGCATATACTTTCTTCACATTACCTCCATGCAACTGCTTCTCTGCAGTCTAGAACACTCTGTTAATGTAAATTGCTTGATATTCCAGTGTTGGAAAGTGGACATAGTGAGTAACTAGGGTTTTGAGGGGAAAGTTCATTTGGTGTTTTTTAGCTAGGTTTCATAGGTATGAGCAATTCATCACTTAGGTAAACAGCCTCATGATTAAACAAGAGCTCTTCACTACACTGCATATATTTTAACTTATCATTTATCAGTAAGATTAAGTTGCATGCATGCTCACTCGCTTCAGTCGTGTTGATTCTGTGTGCGAGTCTATGAACTGTAGCCTGCCAGGCTCCTGGGTCCATGGGATTCTCCAAGCAAGAATACTGGAGTGGGTTGTCATGCCCTCCTCCAGGGGATCTCCCCCACCCAGGGATCGAACCTGTGGAGTCTCCTGTGTCTTCTGCATCGCAGTCAGATTCTTTATCACTGAGCCACCAGGGAAGCCCCAAGATTAAGTTGAGGGACTCTTTATCAGAAAATCAGAGAACAATTTCAAAAAATTTTCACAAACAAATTCAACACAAAATGTCAATGTTGTAGAAAACAATTTCTAAACTTTATTGTGATTTTTAAGGTACATTTAGTAAAGGATGTTTTCCTTGATATAATTAAGTAAAATAACTGGGAAAGAAATGCACATACTACTTTTTTAAAGCAAGGATAAGTACAGACTTTTGAGGCTACAATATACACAATTATATGAGTGCAATAAACTTCCAAATACATCAGGTATATATCCGTTTAAATAAATAGCAGAATACTTGATTCGACATATGTGAGTCATATTGATTACACCAAAAAACTTTTACAAGATATAGTGAAAAATGGAATGTTGTACATTTTGATATACAATTTTTAAATACTTTATATATGCATTACTTAATTCGAATTGTAGTGTACAAAAGTCCACTTTAATAAGGACAAGTTTTGTGTTAACACTGTTCAGCAAATATAGACATTAAGATGCATCCCTATACATATCACTAAATTCCCATTCAACATAAATCGCTAGCATGGGAAGAAAAACAATCTACCAATTATTAACAGTAATCATTTTATTAATAAATTATCAAAATAACCCTCTGAAACATTATTTTGGTTATTTAAAATCTAAACTATATCAGCTAATTCTTGAGCCAAATGCTTTTTGTGCATATAAAAACTTAATTTGAAATCAAAATAGAAAGATATTGCTACACTGAATTTCTTTATCTATTCTTCACTCATTATTTGAAACAATACCTTGAGCAATCAGTTTTTCATTGGGAAATTTTTTCCTATAATTTTTTAATAACAATGCTTTGTGTAGTGCCTTACAATGAATCTTAAGAGTTCATTTCATGAAGTAATAATAGAATATACTGCATGGTGAATACTACCTACAGAATAATGATATTATAGTAACGGGTGATGTCAAGTGTTTACACTTATAATTATTCATATATTGTAGCACAATAAGGGACATTATTTTAAGCCACATTTTGCCATATTTAGCCTACAGTTACATAAGAATATTTGTTTGGATTATGTAAAAATGTGGCTATTTTGCAGAAGTAAAACTGAATATAAACACCAGGGTAGTAGTTATTTTTTAGTTGAATACAAATGTTTTATTTTCTGTAAGTTTCCTTTAATAATAAAAGACAGAACAGAAAAAAAATTAAGCATTCCACTTATCTTAGAGTAATGAAGTGGGGAGAGGGGCAAGGCAATGATCATTCTCTAAAAATTACATGGGCAATAATAATTGAAAGATGCATTTGCATTTAAATAATGAACAATGTGCTTATTTGACTATGTCTACAGAAGCTGCCTAGTAATATTAGAATACAAGCACAGAATGATTAGGAGCATATTATCATTTTCTTTTTACATTTTGACTATAAAAGCAATATAAAGAAACCTGTCAGCTGTGAACTGATATTGCATTTTTATATTATTAGAATATTAGCATATGTAAAAACAAGCAAAACACGTTAAATCTCCTAAACCTCCCCAGTACCAATTGCCCACCATTTTAATGGAGCAGCACCACATGTCAAGCACCCAGTCAATCTCTGTAACTCACCAAGTTGCCTTTTATTGGTCAGAATGAAAAGCATAGACATTTCTGTCAAAAGTCAGTTGATAATAGGGAGGCTGTATAGAGGTCACACATACATGCAAACTTAATTCACTTTTAGTGAAGCCATAATCCTATAAGGCATGAATTTTGCCTTACTAACTATGGCACCTTATTTTTCTGTCAGAGAGAAATATCCTCAGAGTTATTAATTCATTTATTTTAGGAAGAAATGTGATCACTTTTGGGTAGGGGTTTACTTCTGTCCATATTTACATTAGGCTGTGTGTGTGTCTGTGTGCGTGTGTAAGTGTTCAGGGTAGTAAAAGATTAAATATAATTAAAGCAACATGTGATTGCCAAAGAGTAATCTTATTTCTTGCCCTATAAAATGAACAGGGTTTAATTAAGCAAATTGCTATGTCTTCTCAGCACTCTGTGCCTTAAAACCTTGACAGGAGCAAAGTATTGTTTTAACTATAAAGTACATGGAGGTACACACTCAGTGAAGACAGTTCCAGGCTCTTGACTACTCTCTCAGAATCTAAGAAACTTAAATAACAGAACTTCAAATATTCTTTCTTAACTTTTTGAAGTTAAGTGAATATAAACAAGGTTTAAACTGGGTAACAAATTTATTGAAAGCTTAAAGACAATCATCTCATTTTATCTACATCTAGAACCCCATCATTATGGTTAATATACTTCTCATTCTTGTTTAGTCACTGAGCCCTGTCAGACTCTTTTGCAACCCCATGGACTGTAGCCCACCAGGCTCCTCTGTCCACGGGATTTCCCAGGCAAGAATACTGNAAAGCTTAAAGACAATCATCTCATTTTATCTACATCTAGAACCCCATCATTATGGTTAATATACTTCTCATTCTTGTTTAGTCACTGAGCCCTGTCAGACTCTTTTGCAACCCCATGGACTGTAGCCCACCAGGCTCCTCTGTCCACGGGATTTCCCAGGCAAGAATACTGGAGTGGGTTGCAGTTTCCTACTCTAGGCAATTCTCTTGACTCAGGATTTGAACCTGCCTCTCTTGCATTTCCTGTAGTAACAGGCAGATTCTTTACCACTGAGCCACCAAGGAAGTCCAAATATACTTTATAATTCTATTTTAATACCATTCTGTATATCAGACCCATCTACAGTCACCTCAAATACAGTATGATTAACAAGTATGTGATTTCTCTTTTTCAAATGATCATCTTAAATTTGGCATATTGCTGATCCTTTTGGTTTTAATATTATTATTTTAAGAGAGAATACTTCTTTAAAGGTTTTAAAAAATACTGTGAGTTACTAGAATTCATTGCCTAAATGAGTGAATTTGTAAAAGTGATATCGAGTAAGTCATCTCCATATTGCTCTGGTTCATATTTGCCAATCCATGCACAGTATTCAAATACATTTTGTCATTAAAAAATAGAATGCACACAATTAAGGTAAATAAATCCTCTTTTTATGAATAGACATCTCAAAAATATCACATTGTAAAAAATCTAAAATAAATAGCCAGATCAGAAATCTATGTAAAAATGTATTTAAGAGCTTGACAAATTAGTCTCAAAACTAATTTTATTAAACTATGGAAGAAAATCAATTTGCAATAAAAACAGTTAAAAGTTCTCAGACAACTTGAATAAATATATAGTCAGTAGCAGAAAATATTTAAACAATTCTACTGCTCTGATAGATAAGCTTTGTAGCAAGAAAATAATAGCTGGAGTTAGGGGAGCCTTCAATTCAATAAACATTGTTATTAAAACTTTTGGTAAAGTATGAAAAAAAATCTTTTCACTTCAGAGGCATTTTCTACAGCAATATGTATATAACAGTACATGAGATTTATTGTGTATATTCATTGTATCTAATTTTCTTATTGAGGTGACAGATTAAGTATACCTTTACTGTGAATATTTTTAAGACATAAAAGTTATAATTAAATGGAGAACATTGTACACTACATACAATACACTCAGTTGAATCAATCCCTAATATCTGTGAAAAATGAGTTACATATTTGATGAAAAATTGTACCAGCTTGAGTAACATAATTGTTCTCCACTTCCCTTTTCATCCACTTTCTTGAAATCCTGAATGCACAAAGGCTAGAGATTGGTTTCCATTTGCCTTTTCTATCACATCACTACTGCAGAAAAACCATTACAGAATTTTCATTCCACTAGTATAATATTGTCCAGTTCCATTAATCCTCTTATGTCATTCCTCAACAGCCTGAAAATGATGTATATTAATTCATAATTATGGGAGCAGAAAACAAAGCACATGCTGGAAAGCTTCTGCTCTGCTCAAGGCAGAAATTTCCAATGTTAAGACTATTAAATTTGGCTCTTATAATGTCCACTTGGATAGAGTCTGCCTGTCACAGTATAACCAACAGGCATAATGTCACTACAAATTTTATCAGCAACACCCAGAATGTCAATGCAAAATTAATTTAGTTTTTCACAAAGCCTTGTCGGTCTAGTCTCTAGATAAAGAGAACTCTAGCTATATTTTCAGTCACCTGGAAAGCTAAATCAACACATCATGTTGGGCCACTAACATCTGCATGCCAGGTTGTTAGATTCCAAACCCCAGCTAGTAACTCCATCACAGAACTATAACCGACTGTGAAATGAGAACAGTTTGGCAATCTTCTACCTGAATCAGATAAAAAGTGATTACTACAAGTCTGTTTTATGTTTGGTCTCATGAAATACGAGTTCCATCAAAAAAGTTACTTCTCTTGAAAGGACACTTGAAACAAATATATAGACAAAAATTATCCCTGTCATCCCCATTGCTTTCTATCCTTGTGTATTTATGGAGTTCATAGTAAACTTGCCTGTATGTCTTTGAGTTCATACCTAAGAATTATGCTTTTCCAATCTCTTACCTTAATAATTTAAACTAAGGACATTCTGCCAATCTAATTCATTAACGAATCCACAAATGAATTTAGCTTTCTGGTATCAGTGGTAGATCTAAAACCTTACCAAATTCTTGTCTAATCAAATACACAAAATCTACATTTGGTCAACATGTTCAATATTGCTCTTTAATTAGAATAATTTAAATTTTCTGCCTACTGAAGATTATTAGTAAGGGTCAGCTAGAAAAAGCTGCCACCCCAAAATAAAAGTAAGTTCAATCAAAATGTGAGCAATTTGAGCTTCAAAAATAGATTGTTGGACTCTTAAGTCAATCTGTTTGTCTCATATCAACAGACTTTTTTTTTTTTTAAGAACAGATCCTTGTTATTCTTTTGGAATGTGACAGAAATTTTATTCTAAATAATAATAGCATCCATGAGTAATGCAATGATCCCTATGCCACTATATACAGTGGACAAAAAGTTAGCATGTTATTCCAAGAAACAATTTCCTTTGTGAAATGAAATAGGGAAAACTGTGCAAGAGAACTCTCAGCTATTTCATGTTCACCTCCAAATGAACCTCACATTAAAATCGTTGCTTTCTTACCTAGGAATTGTACCAGAATGCAATATAATACGTGCATGTGTGCGTGTGTGCATGCGTGCTTATGTACATGTGTGCTGGCTCAGTCCTGTCTGACTCTGTGACTCCAAGGACTGTAGCCCAACAGGCTCCTCTGTCCATGGGATTCTCCAGGCAAGAAAACTGGAGTGGGTTACCATTTCCTACACCAGATGATCTTCTTGACCCAGGGATGGAAACTGCCTCTCTTACATCTCCTGCATTGGCAAGCAGATTATTTACCACTGGCACCACCTGGGAAGCCATTCATTATAATAATCCACGACAAACAAAATTTTTTATTATAGGGCTGAAATGGTTCTCTCCAGTTCTTAGATTTAAGTGGGATCCTTAAAGTCCAATATGTAGTTGAGAAGTGTGTTTACCATCTCCTATTAGAGTTTTAGGCAAGGACACATTCAGAAGCTAGTGCTGCACTCAATATGCCAGCAAATTTGGAAAGCTCAGCAGTGGCCACAGGACTGGAAAAGGTCAGTTTTCATTCCAATCCCAAAGAAAGGCAATGCCAAAGAATGCTCCAACTACCGCACAATTGTACTCATCTCACACGCTAGTAAAGTAATGCTCAAAATTCTCCAAGCCAGGCTTCAACAATACGTGAACTGTGAACTTCCTGATGTTCAAGCTGGTTTTAGAAAAGGCAGAGGAACCAGAGATCAAATTGCCAACATCCGCTGGATCACGAAAAAAGCAAGAGAGTTCCAGAAAAACATCTATTTCTGCTTTATTGACTATGCCAAAGCCTTTGACTGTGTGGATCACAATAAGCT
>SJYX01019651.1:0-43712 GCA_006410675.1 Oreotragus oreotragus | reverse complement strand
CCTTGGACTGCAAGGAGATCCAACCAGTCCATTCTGACGGAGATCAGCCCTGGGATTTCTTTGGAAGGAATGATGTCAAAGCTGAAACTCCAGTACTTTGGACACCTCATGAAGAGAGTTGACTCATTGGAGAAGACTCTGATGCTGGGAGGGATTAGGGGCAGGAGGAGAAGGGGATGACAGAGGATGAGATGGCTGGATGGCATCACTGACTCGATGGACGTGAGTCTGAGTGAGCTCCAGGAGTTGGTGATGGACAGGGGGGCCTGGCATGCTGCAATTCATGGGGTGCAAAGTGTCGGACATGACTGAGCAACTGAACTGAAACTGAACTGAATGAAATATGGTAGATTTACAGAACTCTATGTAATTACTGGATACTTTTGTGGTTGTAGGTGATAAAACTGGAAAAAATTTAGGACTAAAAATTTTTAAACAATAATAAAAGCTTATTATACATGTTTCCAAACAGACATCGAGATAAGTCTCCCAGTGCAATATGGATAGGTTGGGGGAAGGCACACGTTGATCTTAGTGGGCAAATTTGTGCAGAGGCAGATGGAAGATAGTTGGTGCTTCTGACCTGTTGAAGAGCAGGGGCTAGAATGAAATTTTTTTTTTTCTTTAAAGAAAAGCAGCATTCTAGTCTAATGGAGAAGAGAGATCTTTTAGTTATCATTACTGTTTATACCATCTCCTCTACATCCCTCCTTATCTAGTATGAAGAGTAGTTAAAAAAGAATAATCACAAAATTCTTATTCTATTTTGAGATTAGCAGAATGTTTGAAATTCACTGCCAAAATATACTGTTGGTGAAAAGTTTCCAGAATTCTACTGCCTAAAACACAGAAATGCTATTACTTTTCTTACTATGCAATGCCCATGAATGCTCACTATAAACTGTGAAGAAACACACATGCCTCACATGATACATGGCTGTATCATCAAGTCAAATGCTCAGTGTTGACATCTGTACACTAAAGGAATTAAAAACAGAAATGTTAAATTAGACTTGAGCTTTTATTTTTTATACTTACACAAATTATTTTTGGGCTCAAGTAACTCTTGATGACATGCCACCATTTTATTTTTGAAAACAGAAGTTCGATCATAAAGGCAGTATTGCTTAGCAATGACAAGCAAAGCCTTTGGTGTAAAACTGCTAGGGTTCAAGTCCCAGACTACTCTCATTTATAACTATGACCTTAAGCAAATCATTTAACTTCTCTTCAGCTTGAAAAGTGGGACATTAATAATAGTACCTGACCCGCAAGGCCATTTTTCCCATTTAAGAAAATACATGTAAAGGGCTAAGAAGACTGCCAGGAGCACAGTGGGTACTCAAGTATATGTTGGCTGATTGTCATTATCTGGTGTTGGAAATCTACTTTCAAAGAAGTGAAACTGAAATTTCAAGAAATAAAGAGATAGGGGTGCCAAAGGGAATAGTCAGAACTTCTCTTTACAGATCCCCAAATATCTTCCATTTCTCCCACGAAATTGTTTGCTATTTGAAATTATGGTGGCCAGTGACTTTTGTACACGTTTGAAGAGTTGACTCAATGGAAAAGACTCTGATGCTGGGAGGGATTGAGGGCAAGAGGAAGAGGGGACGACAGAGGATGAGATGGCTGGATGGCATCACTGACTCGATGGATGTGAGTTTGAATGAACTCCGGGAGATGGTGATGGACAGGGCGGCCTGGCGCTGCAATTCATGGGGTCGCAAAGAGTCGGACACAACTGAGTGACTGAAATGAACTGAACTGAACTGAAAGTATGTTTACATTTTTAATGATAATGATTAATTCTGTTTAAAGTACTCAATAGCTATTCATTAAAAGTAATGAATTTATTCTTTTTAATGCTAGCTTTTCTTCTATATAGGCTATTTTAACTCTAGTATGATTATCTAAATGTTGCTTTTGTCCAGATTCCTAGTGGATTTATTTCTCATCCAGGCAAAACATTGGAAGGCACAGTCAACACAAATTCATTCATCTACAAGCATCCAATTCCAAATCTGATGCCAATGGGCATCATCTCTTTGTCCTTTTACAAAAGAGAACTGATTTGATTAATCATATAGCTGTGATTCAATGTATTGTCCCCAGAATGCCTGGCTCTGACAAAGCTCTAAAAACACAGGATTGTAAGCCTTGGCCTGTCCAGCTTCTCACCTTGCCAGAGATTGCTTACATCCCATTTCATCAATTACTGCTCAAAATAGCTAAAATGCCTCTTATGCAAAAATCACAGGGTATTCATTTGATACTAATCTATTTTTTATATAACACTTTTAAATTCTTTATAATTTGCTGTCACCTGTATTAGTGACCTTAAATAGGCTTGGGATTTTTTTTAAAAACCTCCATTTGACCCTATATACAGGGAAAACATATTCAGAAAACAGATCATAAGCATCTAGCCATATGGTTAAGGAAGGCATCTTTGTTGCTGTATATTCAGAATATGAGCACTGGATGAAGTTGCATAAGATAAAAAAAAAAAAAAATTTTGTGGCCAACATGTGGCATCTCTGTAATTATACCTCCTCCATCTATATGAACTTTCCAAGCTTGCAAAGTATCTTCTAAACCTATCCACCTACAGCATAATATTTTTTTAATACTTCCACTGAAAATATGGATAAATTGAGTTTTCCTAAAGTTTTTAATAAGATGCACAATGCAGTAAATAATGATAAACGCAAGTATATTTTGAAGTTCTGAAATCACTGCAATACTACAGGAGCAAGTATTCCTAGACTTCTGTCCAGGTTTCAGAATCATCCTTGTAGGGAAGTTTCTGGAGTGTTTTGGAGAAAATGTGGTAGGTAGGCTGTGCTATGGCAAGACAGAGTTTTAGTTTATATTCCTCTAAACAAACATTACTTGTTTGACATTCAGGTAGTATGTATGGGGGCTATAGCTAATTTGTGATTCAGTCCTTTTATTCCCAAACCTGATTTTCCTTCACATAAACAGTTATGATTATTTGTTTTTTCCACTTAACTCTATTTTATCTCTGAATGAACAGGCTGCCAATAAAATCAATGAGCATTATTAGGTTTAATTAGCTTTCTAAAACTTATCCTGATAATAAATAATAGCATCAATCAAAATTACCGGTGTCTGACTTTAAAAAAATCTATATTTATATATTATCCCCAAACTATGTGTAATTCTCCAATTTATCTTAATGTCTACTACAGAAAAAATCAAACAGAGTCAAAGTAATATTACTGATAAAAATATGGTAGCTACATACTATTTTAAATTGACAGTTTTCTAATCAAATTATAAACACCAATAATGTTGAGGTTTTATAGTTCTTCTCTTTTGTGATTTCTGATTTAGGAGGGAAAAGTTAATTTTCTAGTTCAGAAGGGGAAAATTAATCAGGCAAAGACCTCAAAGAAGATAATGGCAACACTCTGTTATCAACACTAATGCAAGAGAGTGATAACATAGATCATGCAAACAATGAGAATATTGCAAATCATTCATTGTCAGAAAAGACTGAACTATATGATTTACTTTGTAATTGTTTTTCTTGAGCCAATGTTAACATTGATTTGTGCTGTTTGAACATATATCAACTGATGATGGAAACAAGTAGGCCAGGCAGATGTTGGGTGGTAAGAGAAAACCTGCTAAAGAGTGATGTTTCTCTAAGGAATTAATAAAAGCTGCAGTACAATTTTTAATAATAGAAAAAAAAAGGTTGAATCCAATGATCTACTTCAGATGGGAAAACTGAATTCTCAAGATGCTAATGAAATTTTAGCAAAGTGTAAGTGGTTTTGAATAGATATTATTACTGCCAAAAACTAGAAAATAATGTGCATCAAAGTTATGAAAATTAATCTCTAGTGCTTTTTGTTCCTTAGTAAAATGATGCATAGTTACTTAGAAAAATCATCATAGGCAAGGAATTAAAACTATATAACAATACCAAGTTAAATGTTACTGTTATCAGGAATAATGCTGAGATGGCCACATTTCTGGTTTTATGTAGAAGTTGGTTAACACAGTTGTCCTCATGTGATTTCCACACCAAACTATTAAAATATATCTGTTACTAAGCTTAATCTACCCTGTTACTTGGGACTAAACTAGCCTTCCAAATTGTCCATATTTTCACATTATTAAAAAGTGAACAACATTTAATTTCATGACTGAGTATATCAACACATTTATAATTTCAAAAAAAGTTTATATTTTAATCAATATATTTAATTAACAAGGACTATTACACACCTTATTCCTGAGGTCTACATACTTCATCAGGTTTCAGTTTTGGAGTTTGTGTATATTACAGTAATTACTTGAAGACAGTTGCCTAAATATCCACAGACAGTTGGAAAGAACATTTTGCAATTAGGCACCAGCTTGATGGTACCACTGAAGCCTATCTACAATTAAAATAGTATATTTTCTGGCAGCAAGAGTTTATTTTAAAAATACATTTGCACAAAAATGTGCAAAAACGTGTAAAAACAAAGATTTTTGCTCAAATATTACATTGAAACTTTGAATATAAACATGTACCCATATGTAAATTAGTAAAATAAGTATCTTGCTGAAATGTAAAGCCCAATTATGACATTTTCTTCTATGATTTAAAAAAACCAAATTTTCAGGATATGAATGTTTCTTAATTTAAGAAAAAAAGTTTATAATAAAGGTTTCATTTTCAAATTTATGTCATTGCATCCATTCTTTGAAATATTGTGATAAATATTCATAAGGAAATGGACTTGCCCAAATCAGAACCATCTGGAGGTAAAAGCCGATTAAACCAAACATTTATTCTAGCTAGAGTTTTAACATCTATGTTCCATGTCTATGTAGGGTTATGTTTTTTTGAAGGGGAACATTCTTTTGCACAACTCAAAATATCCCTTTCAAAACGGATCTCTATGAAACTCTATTTTTAGAGAAGACAGTCCTTTTTAACTTATTCAACATTAACAATGTGTGCCATGTTTTTAAAGTGATTTTTTAATATAGCAAATATGCTAATCTCATATAGTTACAAAATGAAGTTTTACTTGCAACCATATTTTATTAACACCTTTGCCTGCAGAAGAAGTTTGATTTTTAGGATGAAAAGTGTATTTCCCTCTAAATTAACCAAAGGATAAGTTTAAACTTGGCATTCTTATAATTAGAGTAATAGATCTTAGAATTTTATTACCCTACTGAAAGATCAAGTCTCCAGCACTAGTTAAAAAAAAAGACTTGAAAAAATATATTTCAAGGAAATGATGACATCAATTTAAAACTGAGAGAAAACTCCTATTTTTTAAAATAAGGGAATTTCAAGGAAAAAAATGTACTGTGTTTAAAAACACTGGAATCTTTTAAAACAAAGACAATGTCTTATTCATTTCAAAAAATAATCCCATTGTCTCACACTGTTCCTAGATCACAGCAGTTATTCAATAGATGTCTGTTAAACAACAGAATTAATGAAAAATAAGAGATTAATTTGTATATGTATCAGTGGATCACATCACAGTTCTTTGGCAGCAGAAAAGTTTCATAGATTTATAAGGCNCCAAATTTTCAGGATATGAATGTTTCTTAATTTAAGAAAAAAAGTTTATAATAAAGGTTTCATTTTCAAATTTATGTCATTGCATCCATTCTTTGAAATATTGTGATAAATATTCATAAGGAAATGGACTTGCCCAAATCAGAACCATCTGGAGGTAAAAGCCGATTAAACCAAACATTTATTCTAGCTAGAGTTTTAACATCTATGTTCCATGTCTATGTAGGGTTATGTTTTTTTGAAGGGGAACATTCTTTTGCACAACTCAAAATATCCCTTTCAAAACGGATCTCTATGAAACTCTATTTTTAGAGAAGACAGTCCTTTTTAACTTATTCAACATTAACAATGTGTGCCATGTTTTTAAAGTGATTTTTTAATATAGCAAATATGCTAATCTCATATAGTTACAAAATGAAGTTTTACTTGCAACCATATTTTATTAACACCTTTGCCTGCAGAAGAAGTTTGATTTTTAGGATGAAAAGTGTATTTCCCTCTAAATTAACCAAAGGATAAGTTTAAACTTGGCATTCTTATAATTAGAGTAATAGATCTTAGAATTTTATTACCCTACTGAAAGATCAAGTCTCCAGCACTAGTTAAAAAAAAAGACTTGAAAAAATATATTTCAAGGAAATGATGACATCAATTTAAAACTGAGAGAAAACTCCTATTTTTTAAAATAAGGGAATTTCAAGGAAAAAAATGTACTGTGTTTAAAAACACTGGAATCTTTTAAAACAAAGACAATGTCTTATTCATTTCAAAAAATAATCCCATTGTCTCACACTGTTCCTAGATCACAGCAGTTATTCAATAGATGTCTGTTAAACAACAGAATTAATGAAAAATAAGAGATTAATTTGTATATGTATCAGTGGATCACATCACAGTTCTTTGGCAGCAGAAAAGTTTCATAGATTTATAAGGCAGAATTAGAAAATAATACACATTTTAAAACTATCATATATTATTCTGAAATAAGTTTTAGTATCCATTAAGGAAGATATAGTTCAGTCATCTAGTGATAAGGCTAGATATCTTCTAGTTGTCAAGCTTATGCCTGAATAAGATAAATGCTCAGCAGGCAGAGAAAGTCCTTCATATTGCTAAATGAAAAGAATCAAGTGAGCCCCGATCACATAAGGAAAGACATGAGTGATGGGAGAAATATAATTCTCCTCCTAGAATAAAGTAGTTATTATCTGAACTGGAATGTACGTAAAATTCTTGGATACACAGTCACCTCCCCATGCTAAGAGTTAACAAACTAGATAACTGATACAGAAAACATAAAATGGTAGCCATCTTAATTTACATTTATACATATATATATATATATAACATGTGTATGTATTTGATGCCATAAGAACACCAACGATTTTAAATAAAACTATGAACCTAAATACTTAAAGCCTGATTTCATTTAAAATAAGTCTAACACCCTCATTTTGCCTGATTATCTCCTGGATCCCCTGTGGTGGGATTAAGTAGAATTTATATGCCATGCTATAATTCTTACAACAACTCCATGAGGTAACATCCACTCTTTGCCCTCACTCTGCTCCATATCCTAATACCATATGAGGAACATCACATCTACAAGAGGTAGTGGTTTAAAAGAAATTATGCTACTTTGCTATACATTCTCTGTTAGATCAAATTTTTCCAAGCACAAAGAGTTTTCTTATCGTCACTTGTTTTAAAGTCCTTTCTACCTACTGACCTACTGTCTATATAAGAAATTAGAACTAAATCAAAAGACAGATCCAAAAACAATGGAACAGTACTGAGAGGGTAGTAAATATCAACAGGAACTGAAAAATTTAGTTTTTACAATAAGCCCACTGAAATTTGATTTTATCTACTCTCTATTTAGTTGATAAAGTTAAAAAAATTAGCAATAAATCCATACTACATTATACTTCAAATCCAAATCATTAATTTTATCTTAATTATTTCATCTACTCCAATATAAACCAGTGATTTTTGCCCCAAGATATTAAGAAAAGTTATTTTTCAGGTAATACTATCACCTGTGTTATATTTTCATTTGTTGGGACTCGTTATTATGTCACCCACATACTCAAACATTATAAACATTCACACTAAGACATTAAAATCTTACTTATAAATGAACATATATTAATTTAGAATCAGAGAAATAATAAAAAGAAAAAAACTTGATTATTATGCTTCTGGCATAAATCTGATGAATCTCAGAAATATGATTCATATACTCCAAGGCATTTTAACTAATATGATTACATCATGGATGCCGTTACTTCAGCAGAGATGCTTTCTAGTATATGGAATAATTGGAAGCAAAACCCAGCAGGTTTCAAATTGCTACAGCTCTGTTAAGTACTGACTAATAGGAATGATGTATAAGGTGAAAATTCCCAGACAAGAGGAGTTTCTATGGGCAATCCATGGGGACGTAAATTAATAATGAATACTGAAAGAAGCAAGATAGTTTTAAAACACAAAATGCAAACGAAAATGGTGAAATACTCAAAATGAAAGATGAAGCAGTTATACAAATGTGAAACAATAGGAATTAAAATCAAAAGAAAATATATAACACCCTATCTGCTATTATCTGATGCTATTACAGAAGTCAACTTTTCAGAAATCCTAGATAACTCAAAAAGTGTTTTAATCTTAAAACAGATTAACAGAGATAACTTGTTTATTAAAAAGATATAAAATTCAATTATACATACATATAGTATTTTGTATTATAGGTTATATAATCACTTTGCTATATATTGGAAACTAACACAACATTGTAAATAAATCAATTATACTTCAATATAATAAAATTTTTTAAAGGTATAAAACACATTCAAAAAAACTACCAAAAATAAAATGTAGAGAACATTCATGAAGTGAAATTAGGCCCCTCTATTAGCGGTAAGTTGGCATCCTTGAGCAAAATAGGAGGAAAAACAGGTAGGTTTTTGGAGTGTCTGCCTACCTACCATGGGCTAGAAATTTACATGTACCCATGTGTGCACTCATTTAATCTCATCACAACCTTAGGGATTAGGCCTGACTACATCCATTTTAGAGTAGAAAAGCAAAGGATAGTACATTCAAATTAGGTGTTCAACATGACACATTTTTGAAATAGGAGTTTTTCAAGTCATTTTTTTTTTACTTCAAATATTAAACTACCTTTTATAATAATCTCAATTTTTTCATGGGGAAAAGAAATTAAATAGGCCAAATAATCTCAAAGGTCCATTTTGAGTCTTGAGAAACTATACTGAGTTCTATTAGACACTAAAAATATCCTTCTAAAATTAATATAGTAGCTAGACACCACTTATTCACTATTCAATTATTAATTTGCTGCTTTTTATAGAATTCATATGTGATTCTAGGGTGTTGTCTAGATGGCTTGAAAGTCTATTAAGGGAACTTTGATGATGACTTTTCTCCTCCTCCAAAATACACTGTCTCTATTAAGCAGATATCAAAGTGAAGCCATTGATCATTATTTAGAAGTAATCACTCAATTATCTATTCAAAGGTTTAAATAAAAATTCTGGATGAGGAGTCTTGGAAGAAAAGGAATCTTATCCTGTTTATGTTTACTCTTTCCTATTATATTCTACCATGAAAAAAGATGTTATGATGGGCAAGCACAGGGGTATGAAAGAAATGAGGGTAAAAATGGAAACCACAGATATCTCTAATTAAGTGATATGAGTGTATTTATGTATATTAGAATCAGCAGGTTTTGTTTTAACTCTCTGCTTCTCTCTCTCTCTCTGATATATATTCAGAAATCATTAGTGAAGACACTGATAAATGATATAAAGATGTTAATAATATTTCACTGTTTAAAAAATCAAAATGTCAAAATTTAGTCTAAGAATGCTTACACCTGCTCATCTATAGGGTGACAGGTTAGTTAGTTAGTCTTCACTGGACCTCCAGAAATATGAATGGAGGCATGCTAGGTTAGATCAAAATTTCTTAGATTAGGGAAGATGAAGCTTCTTCAGCCATCAAACCCCCGCCCCCTGCCCCGGCAAAAACCTTCCCAAACCCTTAAACCTAACTAGAGATTTTGTCATCAAGTCCTAGCTGTTGCAGAGGGAAACAGGGACAGCAGTTGACACCAGACAATCAGAACTCTCCTCATATATACTTTACTCATTTGGGCCTCCATCATATGCTTGCTGCTGCTGCTGCAAGTCGCTTCAGTCGTGTCCGACTCTGTGCGACCCCAAAGAAGGCAGCCCACCAGGCTCCCGCCGTCCCTGGGATTCTCCAGGCAAGAACAACGGAGTGGGTTGCCATTTCCTTCTCCAATGCACGAAAGTGAAACGTCAAAGTGAAGTCGCTCAGTCGTGTCCGACCCTCAGCGACCCCACGGACTGCAGCCTACCAGGCTTCTCCATCCATGGGATTTTCCAGGCAAGAGTACTGGAGTGGGGTGCCATTGTCTTCTCTGCATCATATGCTTACCACACTTTAATCTTAAAGTCTAGAATTAGTTTACTGGGAAGTATTTCAAGAAGAACAATTTTGGGTGCAATGAATTGCCCTGTAATACAGGTTTTTTTAAATAAATGAGTTGCAGTTTTTTCCAACAAAAATAATGTCACTAATGATGAAAATGTTTCAAACTTACATATGGCCTGAAAAGAGTGTTTAACAGGTAAAAGTAGATATATACGAGGAAGAAACACCAGTGCGGAGGTAAGGTACTGGATTGGAAACAACAACTTTAGTTACAAGACCTGAAAAAAAAAAAAAAAAACGTATATTTTCTGTCTCTAGATTTTTACATAAGTTGAAGAAGAACAAATTTATGGTTGCTGAGGGGAAGCATGAGGGAAAATGAGGGAGCTTGGGATGAGCATGTACACACTGCTATGTTTAAAATGATAACTAACAAGGACCTACAGTATAGCATATGGAGCTCTGCTCAATGTTATATGGCAGTCTGGATGGGAAGGGATTTGGCGGGGGAGAATGCATACATGTATATGTATGGCTGAATTCCTTTGCTGTTTACCTGAAATTATCACAACACTGTTTGTTATTAAAAGCTTAGAATATGAAAAAAGAATGGTAAAGTCTTCTTTCTGTAGTTGTCATAGAGATTATCAATGGAAATACTATGCATATATAAGGCATGATTCCAGCTGAATACTCCCATTAGGTCAATATTTATTGAAAGACTATGAAGTTCACTCCTTTAGGTACTGTTGTACCTAAAGGTACAGGTTTAGTCATGAAAATACAAAGGTAAATAAGACATTGTCTCTACTTTGAGGAACTCTCTTATTTTTTCCTTAAGTAAGAAGCTTTAAGTTATGATATACCAGTATTTGATTAACTGAGTTGCCATTTGAGATGGAAAGATCATGAGGAACCAGGGTTGTGTTCTGAACAATCCTAAATACACACCTGGGATTGACACTGCATGGCTGGAGAGGCTGCTCAGCCCCACCAATAACAGATGGTCCTGCAGGAATAGTTTAAACCCTGAAGGGTGTTGTTCCTAGTATCATCCAGAAGTCAATAACCCTTAGCTAAAGCAGAATTTAATTGTCTAAAACAGAGACTTTAAGTGTCAAAATGATTCTGCTTAATTATTACCATGTTTAAAAATCAATCAGTGAATTCAGTATATTTTGCCATCAATGCTTGGCAGATTTTGCTGTTAAGACCATGAATGGAAATTAGTTCATGTCAAACTAAAATATCCTAAAGATTGTATCTGTTTTTACCATGATTTAAAGCAATTTTGATACCCATTTCAATTTGTAGCAAGAAAATTATTTTGATAAAAATTCTAACATCTATTATGTTGAGAATTTGAATGTACTGAAACATTATTAAACTATACAGTTAAATTTAACATTATTTCTTAACTTTGAAAATGGTATCAGTATGAAAAACCCAATTTTGAAAATTTCAAAGGAAAAATAGATTCACTATTTCTAGGAAGAAAGGACACACTGTGCATATTTTATTTGACCCTTTATGGATGTTCTAGAACAAAACATCCTTTTTTTTTTTTTTTTAGCAAGAAAATTATTTTGATAAAAATTCTAACATCTATTATGTTGAGAATTTGAATGTACTGAAACATTATTAAACTATACAGTTAAATTTAACATTATTTCTTAACTTTGAAAATGGTATCAGTATGAAAAACCCAATTTTGAAAATTTCAAAGGAAAAATAGATTCACTATTTCTAGGAAGAAAGGACACACTGTGCATATTTTATTTGACCCTTTATGGATGTTCTAGAACAAAACATCCTTTTTTTTTTTTTTTCTCTTTTTGGAGGGAAGATACACAGAAGTTAATATCATTTAAAAATCTATCAAGTAACTAAGAAAACAATGTGTAAGAGTTAACATAAGTGAATAAAGTCTACCTAGAGAATGGCAAGAAATGAAACAAAGAAAAGGTACCAGTCTAGGTGTGTTCACAGCTGACAAACAAGGAAGACTATTGTAATTCTAGGTTTCCAATGTGAAACTCAGTTCAATGACATGAATATATGACACAGGCAGGCATCAACTCACAGCTCAGAACTCATTCCATTTTGTCTCCAGTTTGTCACTTGCATCCCCTACAAAAACTTCCCTGTGAATCCTAGGTAGCTGTGTATCTGAAAGTCCTCAACATGCAGCTGCTATCACACGGAGGCACAGATAGGTTGCAACCTCTGAATCCAAAAAAGCACTAGTAGTTTTTTCCTCAAGAAAAGATCTACTAGGGAAATACTGTCAGCAGAAGACACTGTCTTCCTACAAAAGATACACCTTCACTTTATATTATACATCTTATGTTTCCATGCTTCTCCTTGAGGTTTGTTTAATGAGGAAAGAAACCTCATTTACTGAATTGCAGTTGCTATTGTCTTGCACAAAAACTGTTTTGTTTTCAAAATCAATCATCTGTGATGATTCTCAGCAAGTCCACTGTACCTACTGTGATCTGCACATGGATTATATACTTTTTCTAGCAGATAAAAATACAGGGTTTGTAAAATCGTTAAAAAATAGGCATGGCTATTTCCACTGATTTTAATATCTAATAGGACCAGTCAAAGACATTAAGCATTAAAGAACTGTGAGGCATTTTGCTGAACCCTGTCTTGAAGTAAATATATTTAAACCCATGTAAGTCTGGAATGAACTGCTGTTCTACAAATACACACTATTTACAAATGGAGCAAAGATGGAATTCTAAAAATACAATTTGAGAAATGATTCAACAGCTATTCCTTTGAGGATCAAAGCACTCAGTAGAAAGCCTTCTTCATTATGGTAATGTTACAGCTTTGTAGATACCTGGGGTTTTAATTTGATTTATGTTTAGAGGAGAGTGTATACACATAACTGAGTTTCTCCTAGGAAAGGTGAAGGCCAGACCATGGACATCAGAGGTAACACAGGTAAGTATATGTGGACCTGCAACATCTACCTTGAATAACCAGAATCATCAAAGAGTAAATCTGTTCATTCTAAGGCATGTATTTGAGATTGTATTCTTTCAGACACATCTAGTGTTTCTGCATTTGGAAAAAATAGGCAAGACTAATTCCCTAGGCTACAAATCACTCTAATGTGGAAGGAAACGTGTTAGCTAGTTGTATTACAAAGCCTTTACTTCACATTTAATAGGCACCTGCAATACCAGCATTATACAAAGCTCTCTACTTTGCAAATCTTTAAAACCCCACTTAATTTTCAGCACTGATTTCCTGCAATCTAAGAGCTTATGAAGGGTTCACTGTGTTCATACAGACCTATGCAAAATGTGCCAGAACTTCCCTGTCTGTGATGGCATTCATTTGGAGGTGAATCCCAAATTTCTATCACTGGCATGCTTATTTCCGACTAAAATAAATATTCTTAGAATGAAAGCTGAAGATTAGGAGGACAAAAAAGAGGCAAAGTAACTAGCACTGGAAGAGATATATGCAAATATCAGCTCAATGACAATTCTTCATACCATTTACAATTGAAGCTTAAAGACCCAAATACTCTGCAATCCATTAGTTTCTCAATATCCTGGAAGGGATTAGCGTATTTCTTAATCAACTGCTAAACAGACTGAAAAAGGCCAAAGCCTGGATATTAACAAAGCAATGTAATACTAAAATGCAGAGATGGTCAGATAGAAAGACAAACTAAGGAAGAATATTAAAATAGAAGATATTATATAAACAGTCAAACTGAACAAATTTCTATTCTTTCTTGGTGCCTGTATAATTACACATCTCTATATATTAATGAGTGGTAAGGCTATAGTATACTCCTTGAAACACAGATAAATTAATTTCATATATTTTCTCAAAGAATTCCAGGATAATTAGTGTAAAATGACTAGAAAGAATCAATCAAAGGTGTCTCACAGATCTTGCCTGTGTATGTATCTTCATTACTCCCAGCTACAGAGGTGGTCCCAAGTCCATTATTTTAAATGTGATATGTATTTTTGTCACTAAAATCAATCAAACTATTAAAGATTGGAGGAAAATATTTTCACATGCCATTTAAATAATGGATAATTATGTAAAAACAAATCTTTTAATGAATAACTTCAAGTTTTGAATGCCTTAAAGTTAAATATCATGTTTCAGAAAATTCCAATTCTGTCACTATTCTTTTCTATAAGCAACAAACTGCCTATAGGACAAATAAGAGTGAGATAGATTATATATGGGTTGTTTCTCCAGTTTATTTCTGCAATCATTCTTTACTATTAAGGAATGGGTACTTGTTGAACATACTTAGAAATTTCACATTTTAATGAATCTTGGCTTAGGAAAAGAAAGAATATAAATCAAAATGAAAATGTCAATCATGGTAATATATCTATCTTATTCTATGTTTCTGATGACTGACAGCCCAATAGATTGGTATCAAACAAAGGCAAAAAGCATGAGTTCCTTTTCAAATGAAATGTTGGACAGATTTAATAGCTATCTGAAACAACTGATGAAATCAAACAGTGAAGTATATTTCCTTTCATATTGAGAGATCATATTTCTACATTTGGATTTGCTTTTGTGATCTGATATAAATTTTAGGGGAACTAACCAGTTGAAAGGTCATACCACATTAGCATTATTACTTATTGAACATGACACCTATGCCTCTAGATACTTAAAACTTTTGAAAAAGCATCTTGTTGACTTGCATTCTTAAATTCTCACAAATATTTCATCTGTGATTAGAGCCGTATTTCAACAAACATGATATAAATTTTAGGGCACTATTACGTAATAAATTCTGAGAAAGATTTTAAACATAAAATCAGCTGTTAAGAAAGCAGAACCTTAAGAACACACATAAAATAATTCCTACTTAATTTCCAACTACATGAAATATGATATTAACTGATTTGTTAATATTATCAAGGGTTGAATCTATAGCTTTAATAGAGGATTTCCCTTCAGGAAAACACCAAACTAAATTCAGAGAAAGCTCACTGCAAGGATTTTAAGTGAAAGTGGTAAACAATCCATGTTGTGCTTTTGTCTGTTTTAACTCATGCAAACTAAGAGCTCAACTCTGACAAAATCAAATTGAGAAAGTACTAAAAATGAGCTAAGCAGTTAACATGACCTTGAATCCTGAAAACCCCTGGCCTAGTACTGCTAGATCGACACAAACACTGTAGCTTTTCCCATTTGGTGGTTTCTGCATTCCCACTCCCTCAAACCCCAAATTTAGACATCAAACAATCTAAATAATATATCAGAAATAATTATGAGAACAGAAATTATAAGAAGATAATTTAAAGGTCTCACTTTCCCACCTCAGTACTGTCACATAAAATAATTGAAAAATAATTCATTTATTTGCTAATTTTCATATTTTGGGTGCAATTTACCCATATCTCATATATGTCAATATGAAAATAAAACTTTGAGTCAGAATAATTCAGAACTGGTTATGAGGAAATATGATTTTAGATTTGAGCTTTTTATTAAATTTAAATTATATTTTACTATTCATGTATTATATTTTAATTTGTGCTATTATGAGAAGATAAATTTTAGCTGGAAATATTTAACTATTAAGACTGTGCACATATCATAAGAATATAACATGTTAGTACAATATTTACAAGGTAATTTTAATGATTCTAAAGCCTGTTCTGTGACACCATGAAGATGACTCATCTGAAGCCAAGGGAACATCAATTTAGAGTTTCTATATACAGAATCCATTGCAACAAAATATAAAAAGTAAGATAATAGAATATTCTAACTACTGAAATTATTTGCTCTATGTTAACAAATGTTCAATAATTAGTAGACATGTACATATTCAGTATAGTGGTAACTTTTTTTTTATTCTCCTTAAGGTTATTAGCAACAAAAGCTAAAATATAACCAGAATTTTACACCCTAGGTGTATTAAGCTTAAAAATATTAAATATATGTCTTACAAAAACAAGAGGAAAGGTAGCCAGGCTGAATGGACAGCCCCTGCTCATTTCAAATTCTTGAATCGATATCCAAGAGGTCTGGGTGTCTTTTACTTTGTAATTGACTTCATGATCATATCACTTAGCCAAAGCAAAGGAGCAGAAACAAAAATCACAACAGATAACATTTTAATATAATTTGCATCTTCAGGACCAATTTTTTTTTCCATATGCCACCTATATTCATCCCTCACAGAATAGTGCCAAATTTAGTAGTTTAAAATATCTTAAAATTTTTGCTAGCTTCACACCAGTTAGCATTTGCTCCCCTCAGTTTCATTTTTATTTCTCACTGTTCTAAATAGCAGTTCTATAACTATCTTGTGCATTTTACATGACATAACACCATTTCAGCAGCATTTGCAATGGGATTACTCAAAAATGAAAAGTAATCATAAAAGTAATATAGTATCTCTAAATGACTGGGAATAGAAGCAATTCCCTTTATGCTATAAAAGTACATATATACACTTGAGTATGGCATGCAAATAAATTGCAGTGTATAATTTCTTCAATATATACATAAATGTATATATGAGCAAATACTTACTCTAGACTGTGAAAAGTTAAAGCAAGGATGTTTAAGCTCTAAACTAAGCATTTTACTTAGAAAATTAAATATGACTGTTTACCGAACCAATCTCACAGTGCAACTATTACAGATTGTTTTATTACCAGAATAAGTTGTCAAATGTAAATAGGTCACTTTTTTTCATTCTTTAACATTTTCATTTATACCTCCACAAAAAGCACACCGGGGCCAAGAAAATTAATTCCCCAAATGCTGTCAACCAGGTTGGGAAACAGCAATAAACAGCTTACTGTAAAGCCTCCAGCTACAATAAAACTGCTGTCAATAAGAGCTGAGAGTTGGACTGTGCAAAAACAGGTCCTTTCGAAATGATAATCTGAAAAGGAAAGAAGCTAACGGTTCTTGTCCTAATATGCTGAGGCGGTGGTTCTCAAAGTGTGGGTTCCTGGGTTAGCAACATCATTATCACCTGGGAACTTGTCAGCAAAGCAAGTATTCAGACTTGACTCCAGTGACACCGGATTAGAACCTCCGGGACCAAGGACCAGCATGTTTTAAGAAACATTCCAGATGATTCTGAGACATTCTAAAATTTGAGAACTTAATACCATAGTTTAAAAATCATATTCAATTAAGAAGATATTTTCCTTTTAGAGAAAATATATCAATGAGCTTTATCATTTAAAGTCCTACTAGAAATTGTTTTGTTGTCATCCTCTCAAGCCTATGACAATGAATTTTGCTTTTTTATGAATAAATATTAAGATATAATCTAGCTTTTTTAAAAAAGGACATTTTATCTAATTTGTGAATGCTAAGGGTATATCCAAAACTTCATAAAAAATAATTTGCATAAAATTCAGTGACAGATTTGTTATATTCAAGGAAAATGAAAGCTTAGTAAAATAGAGTGGATGAAGACTGTGGTTTATTATTGATTTATACGTTCTTTGCAAGGTCACATGAGGGAAAACAGCAAGAGAAAAAATGTCACACAACATAAGAATCAATGCACTATAAGCAAACTCATGGTATAAAAGTCAGACCATAGGTTTTCATTGTACAGATGAGACAAACTCATGATATTTAAATTTGGTAGTTCTTTGCTCAATAATCTTTCATTTTACCCACACATCAACTAGCACCATAAAGTGAAAAGGTGTTTCTGTTAACATCAATCCTTTTCCACTCAACTTAAAATCTTCACAGATCCTACCTTAGTTTATAAATTCCTCTGAAAGCTTTTGCTATAATAAACCCTACTTTTTCAAAATCGTGTTATTTCAGGAGCACATTTTTATAAAAGCCACTAGCTGAAGGAGCCAAAAAAAGAATTTTTATTTTTTTAACTTAACTAGAACATCTTCAATAACAGCCATATAGTTCAGTGAAAAAAACAGTTTAAAGGATAGTATATAATGTGTGTTCTTCATTCACAGAAAATGTGCCTCTTTTATACTAAAATTGTACATATTGCTATCACCATCACCTGTCCTTACTTCCATAAATACTTTTTCTCCAACATTGCAATTTTTCTTTCTCAGCATGAAAACTTCTAAAAGGCGTAAATAACCAAAGCCATTTCAATAGCTCTTTACCATAACAGTGAATTATAGCTACATTTGAACACTGAAATGCCTACAAGGATAACTGCACAGTGACGCAGGGTCTCAAGGAATGTCTAAAATGTACTTTAGTTCCAGTTAGAGAATTACTCAACATTCTATTTCAAAGATTACATCACACAAACAAATTTCCTTATGACTGACTAAACCTCGACAAAAGATCTTTCTCATACCTTAACATTTATGTCACTGAACTATATCTGTATGTCACAGTACTATATATAGATCCAACTTTGGGGAAGAAATCAGAAAAAGTGGGTCTATACATCAATGCTCATAATACCCACCACACTTAATATGAAAAGAAAATGATGTGGGAATAACTTCAGCATGTTTCTCTGGGAAACAAATTTCAGATTTTATATGAAAAGTTTTAAGTCATGTTACATTTTTAAGATATTGTGCAAATCCTAAGTTATCATCAGTATTTTGTGCTAACTTCACCTACCCATTGAAAATAAATAATAAAAAGCCATATTTTCTTTTCACTGAAATAGCAACTTTATATTTAAATCCACTTAGTTTCATAAATTACTTTTCTTACCATGATTAACTATTTAGCTACATTTACAAACCTCTACTGAACTCAGAAATGTTCTTAATTTTAAAACATCAAACCTCTTTTAAAAAGCTGATGAAGTTAACATGAAAATAACTCATTCCAAATTCTATGTCTATCGAATAATATCATATTCTCTAGAACCTTCGTACTAAATTCCTTTCATCCTGTACATTCAAGCTCTAAGTATATGTGCTTTCTAAATCCTCTAGATATTTAACCTTTCAAGAAATGGAAATTTCAGTTGTAAAATCAAACTCTCTGAAGTATCTCTGATTCATGGCAAAATTATTTTAATAAATATCTTACTACCACGAAACCTTAAAGTCACTGCAGAACAACAAACACTGGATGGTGAGAGACAAATAGAGTTTCAATAGAACATTCTCACCCATCCCACCCCCACAAGGGAAAAAATAAGAAAACCTCTTGAGTTTTCAAACACTAAGCAATGACTGTCAATACTCTGTCCAAATTTTATTTTGCTTTACTTGATTCTCTGAAATCTGTATGTTCCTTACTTTTAACAAATTCAGATGGGTCATCACCATAGGTGGACTCAATACCAACAAAGACAGAACTTGGATTACGAAGTCATAGAAAGTTGGTGTGTTGAGAACTGATCACAAAAGAGCAAGCAAATGAACTTAAATGCTAGTTGCTCCAGAACAACTATCATTAAATAAAAGGTATCTTTGGCTATAGCACCAGATTGATCTTTCTTTCCCCCTTTACTTGCTACTGCGGGATTGGAGCTAGGCCAACACAAGCGACATGATACCCTAGTGCCATCTACAGGCTATTATTGACACTCAAATTTCATGGCAACAGACAAGCACCAGTGAAATAAATTAGACAGCGCTGTATTTAAATCTTTATTAACAAGGAATTATTAGACCTAAGAAAAACTAATTCTGGATTTGGTTGAAATATGAGTTTCTCAGCCTATTAATCCCTCTTCACATGTCATATTTCACAGCTTAAAATGAGTTATGACAGATCACTTATGCATTACTGAGATGAGAGAATATTTACAATGGATTTATTCTTTTATGTATAAATCAGTTCTAACAGGGAGAAAGTATTCCTTCCTTCTTTCTTTCTTTTTTTGAAAGAGTACTTTGGCCATTGTGGACAATCTGCAATCCTGTCTATTCAACCTTCAATTTACTATATTACAATAAAATCATCTGAAATCAAAGAGAAGACTTCCTATATGGCTTAGCTGCAATCTACCAACAATCATGTGCTTCACAGCTGATGTACATTTAATATTCTACTATATTTTTAGAGACTAAAAAAAATTAACCCCTTTAGCAACCACAGCTCCAACATAATTATAGTCAGACCTTCAAAAGTCATTTAAAACTTGAGATTTGAAGGTGACTTTTGAGATCAAAAGGTAATGTGAAAATCTTGAAGTAGTCAATTTGGAAACCCCAGGAGCAGAATTTGGCATATCAGGACAGGTTTTCTTCTTCAGCAAACATTATCTTGGGACATTTTGGAATAATTTCCTCTTTTCATCTTTTGCCATTTGAAGGAAACTGGGAGGTTAAATAATTCTCAGAACTCAGAAATTTCAAAGCTGTTCTAAAAATTCTCGACTGAGCCCCAGAGGAATAGAAAAGGGGTCAAGTTTTTTTTTTCCCTCTTTATAACTAAAGTTAGACCAAAACAAGAGACACACTGGCACGTTAATACTGGTTGACTGGGCACTTGTATGCAGTACTTATAGACCAGTAAAAGTGCTCATTTACCTGTCTGGTGTGTAAGGGGCCCTTTGTCTTGAAGCCTCCTTGGGAACTGCACTCTGAGGCACTGAAGTGATCTGAACTAGTGGAAGAGCGTTTGGAAAGGGTGTCACAACCCCCGACAAAGGTGTTGTCCAACGGGAGCTCCTGAATCACGTGATGCTTTTTCACCGAAACCGGAGTGTCTGGTTTAAGATGGAAAGCGGGCTGTGGAGAAGCGGATTTGTAGTGCTTGGCCAGGTCAGGGCTGTTCGGCTTGAAGGTGGTTGGAGGTGCCGGGCCCCAGTCAAATCTTCCTATGCTTTGCTCCTCCAACTCAGCCGGCAGGCTTATTGTCCCATTGATAGGTTCGTGAACTGCATCATCGGGTTTGGACTCTTCGATGGTAACAAAGTTCAAAAGAGAGCTCTTGGGAGATTTTCTTTTCTTCCTTTTCTTTTTCTTGTTTTGTTTGTTCTCCTGGTTTGGGGACATCCATTCGGCACCTTGCTTGCTCCTTTGAGCTGCTTTGAATCTTGATGCATGGCGACAGCGCACCAGAACAGTGACAAAGATCACGACGATGACCACCATGGCACCTGCGACGATGGCGATCATGATGGTCAGATAGTCCTCGTTTTGATAGGGTTGGCTGCTATCCCCTATGTTTCTGTCCAATGGGGTCTCCATAGTCCTGCGAATCAAGTCATAGATATAGGAAGCATTGCCAGCAGTGTCATTAACATAAAGGAAAACAAGCACAAGTGTGTGTAGAGACTTAGGGTATCCCAAGTCACTTATATTGACCACCAATCGGTGCAAGCCCACATCAGTTGGTGCTGGTTTTTCTTCCAGGGTGATGTTACCTGTTACTGGATCAATCCGAAACAAGCCTTTGTTGTTACCACTCACAATTGTATACTTAAGTTCAGCGTTCATCCCAGTGTCAATGTCCACTGCAAAAACTTCTGCTACCACTGAGCCAGGAATGGCTGAGAGAGGCACCAACTTAAAAGAAGTATTAGAAGGTGGTGAAATGACAACAGGACTATTGTCATTGACATCCATGACATTTATAGTCACTTTTGCAGTAGAGGAACGGGGTGGTTGTCCCCCATCAGTGGCTTTGACATCAAAAGTGTAGGAACTCTGCTGCTCTCTGTCAAATGAGACATTTGACTTTATGACTCCAGAATAGGGATCCAACACAAAATTATCATTGTCATTTAGAATGGAAAGAGTCACAGCTTTATTCTCTCCAGCATCTGCATCTGTCACTGTGATTACCCCCACAGTACTATACTTTGGCAGATTCTCAGACACAAAAAATTGAAAATGATTATGAGTAAACTTGGGGCTATTGTCATTCTCATCTAGAACAGTAACTATCACAGCCGCTTGACTTTGGAGGGGAGGGGTCCCATTGTCCCTGGCAGTTACTGTAAAAATGAATCTTTCTTGTTCTTCTCTGTCAAAGACCCTAGAGGCTGTCAAAACTCCTGTCTTTCGGTCCAGATCAAAGAAGGAGGCATTCGGTCCAAGCTGATAAACAATATCTGCATTTTTCCCACTGTCTTCATCTGTGGCACTAATAGTTGTTAAGTATAACCCACGTCGGTTGTTTTCAGAAACTGACAGCTCAATTACAGGCTGGTTGAAAATTGGTGGGTTGTCATTTTCATCCTCAAGCTTAACCCTTACCAGAGCAGTCTGATTTAAACTGGGCTTCCCAGAATCAGAGGCAACGATTTTAAAGCTGAATTCTTTGGTGCCCTCATAGTCCAACAAAGAGGAGGTCTCTAACAAATATTGGTTGTCATATACTGCCTTCAAATGAAATGGGACCTCTCTTTCAATAAAACAGATCACTTTGCCATTCACATCTGTGTCCTTATCTGAAACTGTAATTAGGGCAATTTTTGTATTGACAGGATCTTTCTCAGACAAATACACGGTGCCATTGATGGGACTTATAATGTACCTGAGGTCTATGTTCGGAGGGTTATCATTTACATCAGTGACATTGATGGTAACCGTTGCTCTAGCAGGAGTAGAGCTGCCATCACTAGCCAGTACTGTCACTTTGTGAATAGCCGTCTCCTCTCGGTCTAAGGACCTCTGAACTGTAATCAGCCCAGTAGTATTATTTAAAGCAAAGAGTCTTTTGGTTGCAGGCGCGACCTGGGCACCAAAAATGTACCGGATTTCAGCATTACTGCCTATATCTGCATCAGTGGCATGGAGCTGAATTACAGAGGTGCCCACGGGAGCATTCTCTGGAATGTGCACCTCCACCTGACCCTCTTTAAACACTGGCTTGTTGTCATTTACATCACTTACTGTGACCTGCAGGATGGCGGTGCTGGACTTTTGTGGGGTGCCTCCATCCTCTACTTTGATTTTCATCACATAGGTATCTTTCTGTTCTCTGTCCAAGTTTTGCTGAACAATCAATTGTGGCCACTTTTCTCCTTCCGGAGTTTCCACGATATCCAGTCCAAAAACACTCTGCCCATTTAACAATTCATAATGCTGTACACCATTGAAGCCTGTGTCGGGATCTGTTGCTGATGGAATTGGAAAGCGGCTGTTGATCAAAGTGTTTTCTGGGATGGAAATATTGATGACAGGAGATGGAAACATGGGGGCATTATCATTGGTATCCTTGACAATTATTTTTATTTTGATCAGCCTGAAAAAATCATTGGGGAGGATCACCACCTCAAGTTCAAAGAAACACTCATTCTCCTCAGCATAAGAGGCTCCAGCACAGAGTTTTTCTCTGTCTATTCTATTGGAGGTTGTGAAAATTTCCCCAGTGCTACTGGATACTTTCACCAGAGGGGCATCCCCAGCTTTAGAAACCAGTCTGTAGACAAGGCTGGCGCTGGTCCCTGTGGCAGCATTGATGTGAGAAATGTTCAGATCCTTTGGTATGTTTCCTATGGGTACATTTTCAGGCAATTCCTCTCTAATAGTGTAAATAAGTTCTTGAGCTATTGCGGAATCCAGCCTTAAACAGGCAATCAGAGCAGCCAACAGGTAAAAATCCCTCAGGTCCATGATAATGTATTTATTTTCTTTTTCCTGGATTTAGGGTTTAAAGGTCTCCACTGAGGAATGAGGCACAAATTGCAAAAGGAAGCGTGCATGGACTGGAGGATGCATTACATCTCATCGCTTATTTGGAGACAGCCACTGTCAACACAATCGTATAGACAACATTATTCTTCAGTAAACAAAAGCACACAGTCACGAAATATCACAACACATTTTCCACTGCATATTAGTAAACATGGCAGTTTGCTCTGCCACTGTTTGCAAGTTAACTCTGTGAATAAAAACACCAAATATCCCCTGCTTGCTGCATTTGCCCAGAGAAGATAAAATTATCTACTTTTGAATTAAGGGCAGCTGCTATTTTTACCTGCATTCACCCACACTGTTGTAGGACACTGTTTAATTCAAAACATGTGTCCTTGGTTTCCTCTTCCCCTCCCCCATCTTACCCGTCTCCTGGCTTCTAACCCATCTCCCTTAGTTTTTTCAGGAGCTAGTGAAAAACACCAAGTATTTAGCTATGGTTCCTGCTAATTGCTTTGTCACATGTCAAATGTGATGTGTTTTCTTCTCTGCCACACTGAGTCATCTTTCTTCTAAACAGACTATCTTTTTTTCTTTCCTCCCAGTTTTTCAGCTGCCTTTTGAATACAATTTTACTGGGAAGCAAGCATTCGGACATGCTGCTGCAGCATCAGAAGCAGTAGTCACCGGCCACTACATAACCTCATTGCCTAAAAGCACAATACCAAGACCTTCAGTTTACCCAGACCTTGCTCTCTTCTCTCCATGTTGCTAAATTATCCCCATTAGAATTAATAAACACATTAAAACTTTTAGAATACATATAACATAGGATTCCTTATCCTAGAGGTGGAAAAGAGTGCCAAGACGTAAGTGAAACGCAGCTAACGTTTCCATGTAACTGCACAAAATTTTCTACTGAGCATAAAAGAGGAAAGGAAAAAAAAAAATGCAGTTCTTAACCCCATCTCCGTTTATAGTATTAGTAACGTCTGCCACACATAAATACTGAGAGTCAATAAAGCAGGTAGAAAGCCTTCTGCTTCGATGCCCTCCTAACTGCAATTTAAAAGGGTGCAAGCCTCCAGGCAGCTACCTACTTGAGTAGAACTGGTCAGTTTCCAGGCTCTAATCTTATCTGCATTAGGCTGCACGGTAGCTGATGCCTGCGATTAGTTCCGGCAGAGTGATGCAGGTAGGGATGCAGATACAGCCTAGTAGGTGAGCTCTGCCCCAACCGTCTACCCAGTTATAAACATCACTCGTCTACACCGAGGACATACCTAAACACAAAATTTACAATTGTGCATGCGAAACTTTACACTTACGTTAGTTGCCTCAACCTTTCCCCTTTCCCGGTATGCTGCAGTTAGGAATGAGCTGTTCCAACACATAGAAAGCCATGCATCTGGTAGCACCAGTTTGGGGAGAAATCAGAAGCAGCAAAACGTTTCCTCCTTGTAAAATGTGTTGCTTCGGGCTGGCAAATTAGCAACTCCAGAGAACAAATTCACAGATTTGTCGTTAGTCATTCTCTCCACATTTCGTCTCTATTACCCACGGGGTCTGAGCTCTCCTGGTATTTAACACACACTACATCCAGTTGCACTTCTTCAGCTCAGGGGTATTTTCCACAGCATCAAGTATACCATTTCCCTCCGATGTCAGTACTGCTTAAGTCTCTAACTTCTTGTAGGAAACGTCAGAGTTGGGGTGATGGTGAGTCTCTGGGTGCTCTCCGGGGTGACAGTTGCCCGAACAATTCCTAATTGGTTATTTCTTGCGTGCTTCTGAGACTCTGGGGCGCTCCTTCCTGTCTGGCACGCTCTCCCTCTCTCCCTTTGCCTCTGCCCCTCTCTCCTTCTCCCTCTCCTCTCTCTGAACTGAATTTCTTGATATAACTCTCAATAAGCCCAGAGGGAGGGCGTGACGGCCGAAGCCCCGCCTCCGTCCCCTGATTGGCCCGAATCTTGCGGTGCGGGCGCCCGCAGCTGGGAGAGGAACAAGGCGCTGACTGTCTCCCAGCCTCTCTTCCCCAGTGGCCCCTCGGCAGCGGCGAAAACCCGGAGACCTGATCCTGGCTGCGCGAGAGCGGGTTTCCAGGAGGCGCACTGAGCATGCTCAGTAGGGTCTGGCCGGGGAGGGAAGTGGCGGCGCTCCCGAGGCCCGAGCGGACGGGGCTCTCATGAGCACTGCGGGACCGGCGGCTGGTCTGGGCAGCCAGCGGCCGAGTCCCGGCGGTCGCCCGAATAGGGGCGGCACCGGAGGCAGGCGGGGCGTGCGAGTGCAGATCCGAGGGCCTCGGGGACCGCGGAGGGCGGTTGGGGGATGCTGGAGGCGGCTCAGCTGCGGGCGCGCATTCCACAGTTCTCTTTGCTAAAAGGGGGGACCAGAATGCACTGATAGGAAAGAGTTCTTCCGGGCTCCGAGGCGGAGCACAGGCCAGCGTATCTCCGGAGCGCGTTAGGACTGCACTCACGGTGCCGCAACTGAAGGCTTTTCCTGGCAAGGGACGTTGGCCAGAAGGGCAGAGAGGGCGGCTTGGAAAGGTCGGGACAGAGGATATTCGAATCTCAAAACAGGAAAGAAAATTAATTTGAGCACTCCCTTCATGTAGGGTGACGGAAGCTGCCAGGAGAAAGGGAAAATGACAGCCTCTGGGATCCCCTAGACAGCCTGAGGCCAGTCTGCCGTGCGGAGCATGAACGGGCTGCGGCAGCCGATCCAGGCTGTGCTTGCACTTCTCCCGCCGCGCCCAGAACCTGTGAACCGGAGCTCTCCCGGACGCGCGGCCTTGGCAAAAGCTGCTTCAGCTCACCTAGCTGCAAACTTTGGTCGCGAAACGCTGGAAGGAGTCCCCTCCAGCGGGACTCCCCAAGCTGTGGAACGTTTCTCTCCCCTCCACTGTCTGCTGATTCCAGCTTGGCATGTGCACTAGTACACGTCTTTCCCTGTGGTTTTTCTGACTTGTTCCGTCGTCGAGTATCCTGACGCCTTTCTTATTTTCATGTAAAAGCGGGATAGGGGGACTCGCGAAAATATTAGCCTTATTCCTTAAATACTGGCCCCGAAAGCACTGTCCATAGTTGACTGAACGTTTAAAATTGGTAAACCACGAATATTTGTACCTACGACGCCAGATACCTCAGTAAAGTTTGAGGCATTAATAACAGTTCACTTCGAACAATATATATACATATATATATATATATATTTTTTTTTTGCATGACTTGTAAAGGTTGTTTGAGAAGGCCTTAATGCATGACTGAATAACTTGGGCTACCTAACAGGGAGGAAAAGGACATTTATTTTAAACCTCCGTGTTCGCTGTTCTGTACTGAGCTAAAGATGGCTTGAAGGCTCTTTCATGTAGTTATGCACTGTGATGGCGTGTTAGGGAACATCTTTTGTTTTTGAATACAGTGGCTTTCCTTTTAAAATATGAACACTTATTTTTAGGTAATTAAAAGTAAAACAAAAAAAATCACTAAGCAAACCTACCAAACTTAGATATTGTGTAAATAATTCTATTATTTAACTACTTTTGACACTGCAATTTCTTCACATCTATGAAAATTTCGTATTCAAACTTTTCCTCAGATGGAATATTCACAGTAAAAGTACAGGGCCCTCAGAGGCCTCTGTAAAACACATTATCTATGTGAAATATAAACACGAATCTAGCAGACCATAGGTTGATACTATTTTAAAATGGCTAAACAAATCTAGCAGTGTTTTGAATGATTAGGAAAAAGGCTTGCTTAAGTATCTAAAACGTCAAAAGGAAAATATTACCTCATACAATAACGCCAGTGATTTAAAGGAACATTCTTTTATTTTACCACAGTGAGTGATCATTTTGCCATTCATGGAATCAACAATTCTAGCTAGTGCTTTGTTCCAATTGTCACATATTTTATGCTCTGAACTAGTTTAAAATAAATGAACCATCATTCTGATACATTTACAATAAACACTGCAGCATGGCCACTTTCCAGTCCATTTATGAAACATCAGTTATCTCACATTCTCATTCCAATCATACTGTAGTCATTTCAAAGTCACAACACATAGCTTAGCCATAATTATTAAACATATTCACAAAGTGGAAATGTTTCTATTTGCTGAGGGGTAGCTTTACTTGTAGTCAGGACCATTTATTACCCTATGCTCATAAATGAAATCTTAGCATGAATACAGATGAAGGTTAAGGAAAAGAAAAGAAATCATCACATGATAAAACTTATGACCAGAATACTTCAATTAACAGAAACCACAGGGCATACCCCCCAAATGAAGTACATGTAGATCTTTTCAAAGGAAACTGAGTTTAATATAGAGATAGGGCTACTGACTTATTCCGTCTTATGGGTGTTTATTTCGCAGGTCTAAATTGGTGGGATTCTTTATCGTAATAATTTTACCTCTGAGAGCTAGAATAGTTGAAGCTTATTGTTTGCCCTATTATAGTCCAAATGCTAAACTCCAGAATCAGAAATATTATTAGAGATCTTATTAATATTCCTGGAAGAAAATTAATTGATATAAAGGGTCATTTTCCTAACCCTCTGCTAACATAACTTGAGTCTTCTGCCAAAACCATGATATAAAACGTTTGCATATTGAGAGTCTTCACAATCCAACTCTTAATTTTTTTAAAATAGATGTATCTGCATAATTTTGAATTAGTGAAATGATGGTATTCACTAATTTTAGTTTTTGTAGGGGAACATTTATTGAGGTGTGTGTGTGTTTTTTTTTTGCTGCATTTTAATCACCTTTCTCTTTCCTGAATTTAGTAAAATGTTAGGTTCTCAATTATATGACTTCAAATATACATCTTCAAATATATATGTTAGATTTCCAATTAGATCTCTTCAGTTATCCCTTATACCATCTTTGTTAATTCATGTTTTCTGCAGCAAGGAGTTATCATGTTCTCACCTGTGTTGTACCTGATTAATAATGTAAGAACTATGCCATCCAGGCTGTAGTAAAATTGCCTTAGTGTTCTTTGCTGGTTATGTAGGTTATGGAATACTTGTGAAGCTAAGTCACCTTTGGCCAGTTAAGACTAACATGCTATTATACATTTATACAGAGAGAGATATCAAATTAGTAAAATTATTTTATATTCTAAGAATCTAATGTTTATATATTTAAACAATAATTTTCATTTAATAACCTAAATTATTAAGCAGTTCGGTTTAACTGGATTTTCAAAGATGATTTTCTAGTTACCATTCAGCATTTTAAAATTACATTTCACACAGAGAGCATAAAAGTTTTTTTAAGTTACATTTTCTATAAATGACACAGACTGTGGTATTTGAAATGATCAAATGACCTCCTCAAGGATTTAAAGACTAAAAATTTCAACTCTAATATACTAGTTCTATATTCCAATCAAGGTTAAAAATAAAATAAAATTCTTTTGTGCACTGTACTTCAAAAGTTCCTTTAATCCAGATGTCTTATTATGACTAACTGACATTAATCAATCAATCACAGGAGCTCTTCTGTCACAGCAGGTTTTATTGTCCCCATCTCAGAGAACAGGCTAGACTATTATACTGTATTTCTAAGAGAGGAGAAGGTTGGAATTATGCAAAAAGAATGCTAAGGATTATCTGTGTTATCACTGCTTAGAAAATGACAATGCAGAATTTTAACACCACAAAAAGACAATTAGCACCTTTTAAGGTTGTGCAAACTGGCAAGTGTAGTAAGCTCCTTGAATCACTCTTTTGCTTCAGTATTAGCTCTTTTCTTTGAACATCTTTCTTTTTTTTTTTCTTCTTTTTTTTAAGGAAAACCTAGACCAAGGTCGGAGAAGGCAATGGCACCCCACTCCAGGACTCTTGCCTGGAAAATCCCATGAACGGAGGAGCCTGGTAGGCTGCAGTCCATGAGGTCGCTAAGAGTCGGACACGACTGAGCGACTTCACTTTCATGCACTGGAGACGGAAATGGCAATCCACTCCAATATTCTTGCCTGGAGAATCCCAGGTTATGGGGGAGCCTGGTGGGAGGCCGTCTATGGGGTCACACACAGTCGGACATGACTGAAGTGACTTAGCAGCAGCAGCAGCGGCAGACCAAGGTATTCAAATGGCAAAGGAAAGCAGGTGACAAAAAGCTTCACTGTTTGAATGACTGAACTAAATTTATCCCAATTTGCTATATTTTTATGACTGACAATGATTATAGATGTCAAGTTTGTAGCTCTAACAGTTACTACACTATAAACTGACATTTCCAGTGCCACTATTTTATCATGATTACTGTATAAATAAAGAAAATATTGAATTTTCAGATTTCATTATTGGTTGTTTAAGACTTCATGTAAACATAGATCTCATAACAAATGTTTTCCCCATCCCAGAAATGACTCAAGTAATCACTCAGGAAATATGAAAAAGTGATTTAAAGATAATAAAAAGAAAATTAATATATGTTTAATTTTAAATAATTTGATCATTTTAAAGTCATGCAATTTTAAGTGACATATACAAAACTTTCTATTTCTTGTGTATGTATAATATTTATTTTTGTAGATAAGAGCTGTTCAATTAGAATATCAAGTTTGATCAATTCATATTTATATAAATGATAAATGTTCAAACATACCATACACATTATTTGAAAACACCTCTATTTGCACTTAAAATAGAGCTAGAAAAATGTTGAGATAAGGACATGTTTCTGACACAACTATATTTGCCCAAAGATAATTGGGAAATTATTTTTCATAAATATTAGATCTTTTTTCAATTTAAAATAAATATAGTACAGTTTTTAAAACATTTCTTTCAGTAGTCCTACTTCTTATTGTAAGAATATATTGTCAAAAATATGAGTTTATATTACTTGAAACAACAGCATTGTAGTCATTTTCATTCCTTGTTCCCCTCCCCCAATTTCTTCATGCATATATTTCTTTTATGCCTGTTTTTCCTGTGTGTGTGTGTGTTTTTTTTTAATAAGCTCACATAATAATCTGGGAGCCAAATTTGTTACTTAAGATGCACATAAATAGACTTACTAATATATGGCAGAATGAATAAGCCTCATTTTTCTCATATAGTCTCCTCACAGGAAACAAATTCAAAGGACAGTCCCCTTCTAATTGAATTAGGATGAGTCAGGGAGACTATGCATATTCCATTGACTCCAGCAGCCTCTATATCACTGATAACACCCAAGTAATGAATTTAGGGCTTGCTCAGCCTTTGCTAGATAACTGATATAAGCTTTGTTTGGGGTTTGAGTCAATATCATTCTGTTTACAAAAATCGTGTGGGTGTATACATAATTCTTTAAAATAAACTTTTTTCTTAAAAAAATATTTTATTCCACAGTACACACTAATACATTCCTTTTAAAAATCCTAAATGTACATCATCTTTTTAATCCTGTGCCTATGAATTGACAGTATGTCAGCCTCAAACAGATGGGTGAAATTTTCAGAAAGGATTGAAAGAGCCTCAAAGAAACTTCTCGGCTGTATGGAATGGGTCATCATAAAAGATATTCATTTTTAAAAAACAGCATGTTACAAAAAACATTAGCTGTAGAGATTACAAGAAAGCCTAATTAGGAAAACTTTAGCTGGAAACATGTAACTGGCAAAATATAACAAAATGCAATAAATACCCCTTACAATTTCAAAATTATTAGAAATCTTTCAAGTCACAAAAATATTTATGCAGTGTATTGATTTTAGAAAGTGAATTGTATACATGTTTGAGTGCAAGATCAGTATATCTAAAGCCTAATTGCAAGTTAACTGTTTAGTTTCTAGAGGTGACGACTATACCAATAAGAGTGTCTTTAACAGTTATGCTGAAACAGTAATGAAATGAAAGAGTAAGTATCTTCTAGTAATATTTGCCCCTCACTAAGGAACTCACCTGACTTTTTGGCATATTACAACAGATAAGGATATCCTAAAGACCAGGTAACACTTTGGGTAAACACCACAGTTAACTGAAAAATGTGGAAGGTGACAATTACGTGAAAGATTATAAAACACGTAAGGGACAAATTTTGTGGTATAAATCTATTCTTTAATCCATCAAACATCTAACTTAAAAACATACTATTTTAAATATATGTTAAAAACATAGCTAATATACTTTAAAACTCTCCTATATACTCAGCACATAAATATTCAAATAACTATATTTCAAGCATAATTCAGCCGAGGGCTCTTACTGTTTGTTTGCAGTGAGGCACACTATACTGTGAGTCCTTTCTACTTTGCTAATTCTCATCGCAATCTTTTTCCTTTATATTTCAGACTTTAAAGATTTTGCTTGTTACATTAATAAATAGTTCTAATGCTCAATAGCAGTTTCTTGTTGATATACATAGATATGCATCCAATTGTGTCTAATCTTCATAGTGTTCCAAAATGTTTACTGAATTTACTGTCATAAGGCTGGTCTTATACTTAAGTTGCATTCTCTACTCATGAGTTAAATAACAATTAATTAACCTGCTCTCTGTTTCTTAACCTTTAACATAAATATAAATGACCTAGAAATTTTGCTAAATTAAAATGCATTCTGATATATTGGACCTGTGGTGCACACTGAGGTCCTGCCTTTCTATCATGTTCTCAGAGCATCCTAATGCTGTTGATCAGTGGACCACTTTTTACGCAGCAAGGACTTAAAATGCATCCTAGAGACAAAGTGTCATGCCTCAGAGGAATAAACAAAAAGAGCATTGGAACAAGGCCTATGTCTATCACTGTAACATACAGGGATTGATTTTGATTACCAAGCATACTTTCAACACAAGTAATGCTCAGAGGATCAAGAAATTCACACATCACTCATGTATTAATTTGATTTAGCTTGTTTTCTTCCCCGTTGAGATTAGGTATCTTGAGCTAAACTTTCGTCTTACTTTAAACTCACTAGGACTGAGGAAGATGTCTGTTTGGCGACTGTGCCCCTTTGGGGAAAGGCAGGCTGCATGCAACAGAGGAGGACTTAGGGCATTTACTGAGCAATGTGAGGGTAGCAGACCAGAGAGGAGCACAGTAGGTGCCAACAAGGAGTTGATGGAATACATGTGTGGACTCCTAAGCTCACAAACGATTTCTACTTTTTTGAAATGTATCTCCCTGTATCCCATCGACATGAAAAGCAAAGCAACTATAGTCACAGGACGTGGGCTCCTCCTAACCTGCCAGAAATTGTCTTTCCATTCTGCCAACACTTGATTATAGTTTATAAAGATACTTCGTTCAAGAGAGACCAATGAACCTCTTTATCAAAAAACCTAGATTTACAAAAGAAACACTGCAAGGTCAATCTAATCACTTTCTGAACAGGAAGTGATGTATATTCAGGAATAACTAGAAGCAGTAATTTTCATAACATGGACCAGAAACCCAAAGGAAGGTTGAGGGAGAGAATAAGAAAAATGAAGATGCACAGAAGGAACCAGAGATGGAGAACTCGTTACGATAGTTAACTAGCTGGTTGCAGTTTACTGTTGGTGTCCAATTATATCCTCGCCATTGCTGCTTAAGAGCTATTAGCTTTAATACTATCTATTGAAAGCAGTGAAAGTATTACTTCTCAGTTGTGTCCGACTCTTTGAGACCCCGTGAACTATAGCCCTCCAGGCTCCTCTGTCCATGGAATTTTCCAGGCAAGCATATTGAAGTGTGTAGCCAGTGCCTTCTCCAGAGGATTTTCCTGACTTGCGACCAAGAGTCTTAATTAGTACAAGAAACTAAGCACAGCGACTTGGTGGTTTTGCTAAACTCTATTCCTGATTAAATTATCCTTTGAAGGACTAAAATATGAACTATGATAACATGATTTACATATTATAGTTGTAAGGGAGAATTAAAAGAGTACAAAAATCAGATGTTTACATTAGTGATTTTCAACTTAAACTTATCTCTGAGGAGACCTTTTTGAGGTTGAGGCCAGGGATGATGCTAAATGTCTACAATGCATAGAAATGCCCCTCCTTCACTTGCCCCCACCCAACACACATGATGATGGCATGGTGTGGCATGCATGCTCAGTGGAGTCTAACTCTTTGTGACCCTATGGATGTTATCCTGCCAGACTCCTCTGTCTACGGAATTTCCTAGACAAGAATACTGGAGTGGGCTTTGATTTTCTCCTTTAGGGTATCTTCCTAACCCAAGGGTCAAACCCACAACTCCTGCATTGGCAGGTGGATTCTTTACTACTAAGCTACCTGCAAAGCACACACACAGACACACAGACACACAGACACACATACACACACATATCCACACACACACATTCCAGATAATTATCTGACTGAACTTGGCAGTTTTGCCAAAGTTGGGGAACATTTCTTCAGATGTGTAGTATTTGCATTTTTATATATCACAATTAATTTCAGCAAATTTATATCTAATTATATCTCTTAATAGCCAATCAACAGTTAAAATATTACTGGAGTTAATTTGATGTTATTTAGGAAAATGGACAAAATATAAATTTTGTTTCTGGAATACTAATTGAAATCTGGATAAAACAAATCTTTCTTCCAACCATTGTGACAAATTTTCTATTTTTGTAGAAGACATGGAAAATCTATAAACCAACTATTGGGTCTAAGCTTGACCATTTCTGTCCATCCTTGTTTTTAGAAAATGTAAGATTCTTAAATGTATATATGAGGCATTTTTATTGGTTTTATATTAATGTGTAATATATCCAGTATAAAAGTTAATTTTATTATTTTAAGTCATTATGTCTATCAATTCACAATTTAAAAAAGATCTATCCACTCACAAATTCTCTGACAAAATAAGATTGCCTTAGTTTCTGCGATGTGTCTGTGACTTATTTGGGCTGTTCATCAAGTTAAAAAATTAAAAGTGCAGCTACTTCAAATAGAAGACGAAAATCTCCCTTGGTTATAAAACTGTAAGGTCCAATAAAACATAGATGTGCTTAGTTGCTCGGTGATGTCTGACTCTTTGTGACTGTAGCCGGCCAGGCTCCTCTGTCCATGGGATTCTCTAGGCAAGAATACTGGAGTGGACTACAATTTCCTCCTCCAGGGTATCTTCCTGATCCAGGGGTCAAACCCAAGCCTGCCCTTTCTCAGGCGGATCTTCCTGACCCAGGGATCGAACCTGGTCTTCGGAATCACAGGCAGATTCTTCACCCTCTGAGCCACCAGAGAAGCCTTAAAACACGGATAAATCCATTCAAATACGCGATTACATACAAGTTTTTTTTTTTTTAAGACTAATGTAATTCATCTGGTTAGTAGTTAAGATTTCTTTCATCCTGGTTATGATAGTCTCAATAACTTATTTTAATTCCTTCAAAGGATACTGATCACACATTTTTACTCTCAGGTTTTTAGGTCAACTTAATTGTTCCTGGAAATTTGCACATTAAACTGCAATAATAACCTTGTAAGTTACCAAAAACTTGCCAAATTAGGTTAAATGTTCATTCAGAGAGAAACAAATATGCTGAAGAAAAACTGAGTACTAGAAAAATGAATTTTATACTATTTGACTCAGTTAAAATAATTTCTAACTGTGATAAACAGCGCCATCTAGAGGACTTTTTCTGCAATGCATATTAAAGTTGTCTAAAAGCGTTAAATGTATGATTTACGCCATAATTTTATTTTCTAAATTTCATAAACCTAGCAAGTTATTTTCTATGTTTCATTAAGTTAACTTTGTGGAAAAATTAAACTAGTAAACCATTTTTGCTATGATTTCAAATGTCAGTACTAATACATTGACAAAATATTATTTAAATGATATAATTTTTATTAATTATAATGTTTTTTCCAGATAGTAATGTACTTTTGATATTTAATAAGCTAATTTTAATATCAGAATTCTAGTCCTGTCCTTTTAAAACTATATTAGAGTCAATAGCTAGAAAACTCAGCAATACAATGAGGTTTGTATATAATGTATACACATTACAACAAATGTTTCTTTCAGAAAAGTGATAAAATTGCCTGTGCTATTCTTGTTATTTCTTCCTTTCTTTCCTCTTTTATGTTAGTTTCAACATGAACACTTTTCAGTCCTGGTTCATTAATGTACACATTGTGCTGATTTCTAAGGTCTATTTTTTGAAGAGTTAATCAGAGGTGGCTGAGACTCTGTGGGGTTCTCAGGACCTAAAAAGGTATAAAAAGAGAGATACCTTGCTGTGTTTTCTATTTAAATAGAAATAACAGTGCCTTAACACTTATGAAGTTTCCACTGTAAAAAATTGGTGAAAAAAAAGAAAAATATCCATTCAAAAGTTGTGACTATCAAATATATGCATATAGCTAAAATTATACAAATGGTGCTTACTGAAATTTGTTTTTATATGCTCTTGAATTCCAGATTGGTTACTAATGAAAATTGCCAAACAGTCTACTTTGTATCATTTGTAATCATGTGAGGTGTATTTATAATTTTTTTTGAGATGACTAGGATTCTATTTGGTATAATCTTTATGTTATATCTGCACTTAAACTGCTAGAGATTATTAATTCTGTTATTAGGAAGACAAAGAGGAGTGTAAATTTCAAATCAAGTCAAACAAGACAGATACATAGCATTAAAATGTAGTTCTGCAAAGCTGCTATAAAGCTGTCCAGATGCCTAGTTGAAGGGAAAAATCTATGACAAGTGAGTATAAAAGTAATTTTTCTTTTCATAATTTGATGTTTTAATTACAATGAATATCCCTGATAGAGTCCAATACAATTTCATTCTATTATTGTTTTACATTTATGTGAGAAAAAATTACAGGGTTAACGACAGTTATGGAATGCTGACTGGCATAACTATTACCATTTCACATCTGCTGTTTCAGTTGGAAATGATCTCTGGTGGGAAAGGAAGGAACTGAATCAATATCAATACACATAAGAATAATCACTTATTTTGTAGTGGAGACTTTGATATTTTTATATTATTTGACATTACATATTTACATATTTTATTTTCTAATCAATTAAGAAATACATATGGAAGAAATAGTATACCACAGAGTAATAGAAAATGTGAAAATGTTGGCCACCTTTCTCTACTTGAAGCTTTGGACCCTTGCCTTTTAATAAGAAAAATGTTATGAAAAGAAAAATAGTACAGTCCTTTACCTAGATTCAGCAATTTTTAGTATCATCTCGGATTTCCTTGATCTCGTCTCACATTTGCTCAACCATCTGAAAGTAAGATACAGATCTGTCATTGCAAAATTATTCAGAATGCATTTCCTAAGAATAAGGACAGTCTCCTCCATAATCTCAGTATCCCTATCACATTTAAGAAAGTAGTAATAATTCCATAACATCATTTAATATCTAGCTTATTATTCAATTTCTTCTTCTCATTCTCAGAAAGTTTATAGCCATTCACAAATGGCTCTTCTAAATACAATGCAATCTAATTTATGAGTCAGGTCAGTTCAGTTCAGTTGCTCAATCATGTCCGACTCTTTGCGACCCCATGAACCACAGCATACCAGGCCTTGCTGTTCATCCCCAACTCCCGGAGTCTAGGCAAACCCATGTCCATTGAGTCAGTGATGCCATCCAACCATCTCATCCTCTATCGTCCTGTTCTTCTCCTGCCCTCAATCTTTCCCAGCATGAGGGTCTTTTCAAATGAATCAGCTCTTCGCATCAGGTGGCCAAAGTATTGGAGTTTCAGGTTCAGCATCAGTCCTTCCAAAGAACATCCAGGACTGATTTCCTTTAGGATGGTTGGATCTCCTTGCAGTCCAAGGGATTCTCAAGAGTCTTCTCCAACACCACAGTTCAAAAGCATCAATTCTTTGGCACTCAGCTTTCTTCACAGTCCAACTCTCACATCCATACATGACTACTGGAAAAACCACAGCCTTGACTAGCCGGACCTTTGTTGGCAAAGTAATGTCTCTGCTTTTTAATATGCTGTCTAGGTTGGTCATAACTTTCCTTCCAAGGAGTAAGCGTCTTTTAATTTCATGGTTGCAATCACCATCTGCAGTGATTTTGGAGCCCCCNCCCCCCGAGGGTGTCCGCTCTGATTAGCCGCTGTGAGTTTCAGCTGCCGCAGAGCAGAGCCTGGGATCCCAGTCAAACCAAGAGCAGGGGAGGGGTGAAGCCCTGGCAACAGGGGGTTCCTGGAAGAAGGTGGAGGGCAGGCGGCAGGAGTGGGCAGGCACTGCCCGCCGCAGTGGCCGCAGCGCCTCCGCTCCTCCAGGGACCCGGAGCTCTCCCCGCTCCCGAGAACCCCGGGAGACACTTTTCTCCGGCAGGTCCACGGACTCCCCAGAGGGAGATGCTAAGAAATGGTCAGCAGCAGTGTGTACTAAGCACATTTCTCTGAGGCATTTAAATGCTTTCCCAACATGCTTTATTAAGCGAGAATGCCACACTCCCCCTTCAGCAAGGGCTGACCGCTGACGGCGGGGCCGTCGGTTGTCAGCCAGTGTGTCATCAGGAGCTGGCTTTCTGGGTGACACTCACCGCGCCAGGCTCTGGGGCAGGAGGCACAGAGACGTGAAAGGTGGCAGGGCTGCTGCTTTGAGGAGCTCTATGACCTTCTTGGCGCTAGTCATAAAGCACCCATCTGTCAGTGCAGGAGACATAAGAGACGTGGGTTTGACCTTCGGGTCGGGAAGATCCCCTGGAGTAGGAAGCGGCAGCCCACTCCAGCACTCTTGCCTGGAGAATCCCATAGACAGAGGAGCCTGGCGGGCTACAGTCCACGGGGTCACAAAGAGTCAGACACGACTGAGCGATGAGCACTCACACGTACGAGATGCTCTCAGGAGTCAGACACACACAGACACAAGATGCTGGGCGTTTGTTCAGAGGCTACGGAGAATGAAGGCTGCGGGGACCGCGGGAGGGCGCCCACCCGGCTGCTGGGGAGACGTGGTGCGGGAAGGGGATGAGAAGGGGGCTGTCTGGGGCGGCAGCATTTACCAAGGCCTACGGACCCGGAGGGCCTGGTCTGGTCGCTGAGCGCTGTGGAGCGGACAGCAGCCGAGTGGAGAGGGCAGTGAGGCCCACATCATGAGGGGCTCCGATGCCCGGCTGAAGAGTTCAGGCTTCATCTTAAAGCCGTGCAGGGGTGTCCCAGTCCCGGCTCCCGGCTGTGAGCCACAGAGCTGACTCTGCTGAGACAGATTCAGAAGGAAATGTGGGAGGAGACCCAGGAAGCTCACAGAATTGCCAGAAAGGCTGAGAAAGCTGGCTTAAAAAAAAAAAAAAAAGAGGGACAAGACTCCAAGCCAGAGAAAGAGCTCAGGTCACACAAAAACCAGGCCTGGGAGGACGTGGCCGCTGAGACGGTGGCCTGTGCCACTAGCCTCACCGGTCGCTGGATCCTCTGGTTGGCATGACCGCCCTGCTGCCAGCAGGAACCGGATGTAGCTGCCACAGCTGGGGCCACAGAACACTGTGTCTGTACTCTATCCTGACGCCAAGAGGTTGAGAGTCAAGGGCTGGGTAAGGCCTCCAATTGCCCAGGTGTGGGTTTCCTGCCCATCAATTCTCGGCTTCCACCAGGGCCTGAGGGTGGGGATCTCCAAGCACAGCGTGATGCTGCGCAGCCCAAACACACATTTCGGCAGCGGTGCAGAGAGCAGTTTCCAGGAGGGGGTAGTGGAGACAGAATCACAGAAGAATCTAGTGAAATAGTCTAGGCAAGAGATGTTGAAATTCCCAACTAGGACAGAAGCGCTGTCGAGAAAAGGGCAGATCGGCAGTGTTTCAGAAGCGGAAACAGAGGTGGCGAAAGAGTAACTGGCTGTCCCCACGTTTCCAAACTGAGTAAGGAGGTTGTTGACCGTAACTTCAATTACTGTGGGGAATCCAGCTGGAGAAACAGAGTCAGGGAGCAGATGTGTTGGGTTTACTACAGCTGGTCTGTGAGTTGCTGGAGATGCTCACAAGATGTGGGACAACTGATGGGGTTTTGTTTTCTTTTTTGCTACTCAGCCTCTATGTATTCTGGAAACAGGTCCTCTCTTTTCCTTTTGGGAAACTGACCTCTTTTCCACGCACAGTCCCTTGGGTTTCAACAGGCTTGGGTCCCCCTCTTCTCAATTTCAGAAACGTGCATGTCTTCCAGGCCTAATCAACCCAGGTCACTGTGGTTAATTCAGAAATGGACACACAACCCAACCTGAGCCAGTGAGAGTCAGGCCCTCAGGCTTTCACTGGAACATTTGGGAAGGTAAAATTTTCTTCTACTAGGGCTGTTATGCTACTGAGAGGTCAGCCTGCAGCAGCTGGTCATCCTGTCACTACTCTGGGTCAGCTTACGTGAGAATGAAGCCAACACAGAAGAAACCAATCACAGGAGATGCAGACAGGGCCTTCTGCCACTGATTGAGCACTGGAGTCCAGCCAAGCTTGAAGCTGCACGTGTCGTTTTCAGTTAGAGGAACCAATATACTTCCTATTTTCTCAAGCCAATTGTACTCGGCTTAAGACATCTGAAGATGAAAATTTCCTGATTTTAGACCACTGGGATTTGACATCTAGTGCTCAGCAAAGAAAGGACTGGGAAAGATGGGTATAGCAGCAACTGTGAGTGTGACCCTAGAGAGTGAAGGGAGAGAGGACCACGGACAGAATAACTCTGTCGCTGTTCACTCACCAAGTGGTGTCTGACTCTGCAGCCCCATGGACTGCAGCACACCAGGCTCCCCTGTCCTTCACTACCTGCTGGAGTCTGGTCAGATTCATGTCCGTTGAGTCTGTGATGCTATCCAACCGTCTCATCCCCTCTGCTCCCTTCTCCCGCCCTCAGTCTTTCCCAGCATCAGGGTCTTTTCCAATGAAACGAGTCAACTCTTTTCATCAGGTGGCCAAAGTATTGGAACTTCAGCTCCAGCATCAGTCCTTCCGATGAATGTTCAGGGTCGGCCTCCTTTAGGATTCACTGGTTTGAACTCCTTGCTGTCCAAGGGACTCTCAAGAGTCTTCTCCAGCGCCACAGTGCAAAGGCACCAGTTCTCTGGTGGCTAGCCTTCCTTATGGTCCAGCTAGAATAATGGGGTGAGCCGATATGGGGAATGTTCTTCAGGTGTCAAGTCGTGTCTGACCTTTGCGCCCCCAAGGACTGCAGCACCCCAGGTTTGCCCGTCCTTCACCAGACTCCCGGAGTTTGCCCAAGTCCATGTCCATTAAAATATGTGGGTGCTGGTATAGAAATATGTTTAGAAACACTTCTAAATCCCGTCACAGTTATACACAAACAAGTAATCTTTCTTATAATGTGCTAATGCTTGTAGCAGATTGAGACACATTTTATATAACATACTTAAAAACACCAGACTAGTGTTATTTTGTATTTCTACAGAAAACCACTGAGACACTATTGGATGTTTTGGAAGCATTTTTCAAAACCAGAGAAAACAGAAGCCTCTCTGAAGACAGTTTTCAGGAAGGCACACACTATTCAAATGCCACTGGGTGCAGGCACGAGTGCAACCCCCTGTTCACTGCAGACAGGGCAGTAATCAGCAAGCAGCCCTGGGTATTTCTTCACGTGAATCATGGTCTTTAGAACATTTAACTCATTTAACCCATTTCCCCAGCGGTTCTGAATTCCTAATGAACATTTAACTGACTGGAACATTTTAAAGACAAGAATCTGTCAAGCCTTGGAGCCTGCTCACCAGCTGCTATGAGCCTTCTTTGATGTTATTTAGGCTGCTACTTGATTTTGGTGAACTCTGAAACTTGTTGCTCAAGCCTGATTTATTTTATATGCGCACTTTAACGGGATTATTGTTGAAGCAGACTCGCAGGAGGTCGGTTTGGGGAAAATTACAAAAATAGCTTGAGTCTCAGTCCAGCAATGGGAGGGGGTGAGGCTGAATGCTTAGGCTGAGGACAGGGGCTCAGCCTCCAGACGTAGCCACCTCTCACCTGTGCGAGAGAGCCTGGTGACTCCCTCACCTCCTCTGAGACTCAGTCTTCCTGCCCAAGAAGGGAAAATGCTATGTAGGGCTGTATAAGGGTCTTTTAAGGGTGAGATGAGATCAGCTACAACAGGAGGTTAGAACAGTATATGGCACTTGGCAAAGGGTAAATNTGATGAAATTTATGGTTATATTGCCCTTATTGTTACATCTCTTTAGTCTCGTTTAAAACAGTTCTCATTTTATGACAATTTATTTTTGTTGACTTTAGGGTAGTTGTACAGTGGACTATTTCACAATCTATATTTGCTTAATTGCTTCTTCTTGGTGTCATTGACTTGATTCTGTAACCTGTATTTTTATCTGGGAATTAGATGTAAAATTGTGCTGCTCACTGAATATGATTTGGAGCAAACACATAATTTTAAATATTACAATAATTAAAAAAATAAGACAAATAAGGTAAAATTACTTTAATAACATATTTCATTCAGCCCCATACGTCTAAAACGTAGTTCACCATGTAACCAATATAAAAATGTTAATGATAATTGTTAACATATTTTACCTTCTTTTTTAAAAGTTCTTTATCCCTGAAATACTAACTCCTGGACGTGCTCACTCCCAGAAGCTATTGTGTCTCCATTTCCCCAAGGGTGAGGAAAAATGATATCCAGCTTGTTTGTTTGGCAGAAAAAAAACAGTTCTTACTTGCAGCTTCTTGAGTATAAAGACAGTTTTCTCCACTTCATCATTCAGCAGATTTAACATTAAAAGAAAGAAGGCTACTTGTAATCGAAGAAATGAATTCACGGCTAGGTGTCTAGGGTTTCTACTATTTTTGCAAATCTATTTGAGGAAGAGACGGAAGAAAAAGAATCTCTATTTTGCTGTCATAGTTGCCATGGATTCTGCACTGTCTTGAAAAGCCTGTACATATTCACTTCCCTGATAGCTCAGTTGGTGAAGAATTCGCCTGCAATGCAGGGGACCCTGGTTTGATTCCTGGGTGGGGAAGATCTGCTACAGAAGGGATAAGCTACCCACTCCACTATTCTTGGGCTTCCCAGGTGGTTCAGCTGGTAGAGAATTCTCCTGCAGTGTGGGAGACCTGGATTTGATCCCTGGGTTGGGAACATTCCATGGAGAAGGGAACTGCTATCCACTGTAGTATTCTGGACTGGAGAATCCCATGGACTGTGTAGTCCATGGGGTCGCAAAGAGTCAACACAACTGAGCCACTTTCACTTTCAATGGCTGCTCATACATGGGAAAACACAGAAAAAAACAGAGAGTTGTGGGGGGGGGGGGACAAAAACAGGACCAAAAAGCAAACCAAAGAAACCGATTTCTCCAGACCAATGAGAGCTTTGTGTTCCCCATGAAGGGTAGAGGTGGGTTTTTTCCTACCTCAGCCCTGAGTTGCTACAGGCAGCCCACGTATCTTCATCAATAGCACTACTTGGAGTAGATGGGAGCCCAGTCCACCAATAGGTGAAGCCAGCAACCTACCGGAGAATGTACCAGGAATCCTCAAAGATAGGAGGAGGCCTGAGAATGAACTCTCTGGGGCTCCCTACTCCCTCCTTCACCGAGTCCACCATGCAGATCTGCCCTTCTAGTGCCCTCCTGATTTTCCCTTCAGGACTCCTCAGTTCCCACACCTGTGCAGAATCCCAGCCTGTTGGGCAGTTGCTTTGATGTGTCAGGTTCTTTTATGTCCCCATCGCTTTTTGGGAATAGAACTCAATTCATAGAACATTCAGTTCAGTTCAATCGATCAGTCGTGTCCGAATCTTTGCGACCCCATGAATTGCAGCACGCCGGGCCCCCCTGTCCATCACCAACTCCCGGAGTTCACTCAAACTCATGTCCATCAAGTCGGTAATGCCATCCAGCCATCTCATCCTCTGTCATCCCCTTCTCCTCCTGCCCCCAATCCCTCCCAGCATCAGAGTCTTTTTCAATGAGTCAACTCTTTGCATGAGGTGGCCAAAGTACTGGAGTTTCAGCTTTAGCATCATTCCTTCCAAAGAACACACAGGATTGATCTCCTTTAGAATGGAGTGGTTGGATCTCCTTGCAGTCCAAGGGATTCTCAAGAGTCTTCTCCAACACCACAGTTCAAAGGCATCAATTCTTCGACGCTCAGCTTTCTTCACAGTCCAACTCACATCCATACATGACCACTGGAAAAACCATAGCCTTGACTAGGCGGACCTT
>SJYX01019650.1:3325-15541 GCA_006410675.1 Oreotragus oreotragus | reverse complement strand
GCATCACGGACTCGATGGACATGAGTTTGAGTGAACTCTGGGAGTTGGGGGTGGACAGGGAGGCCTGGCGTGCTGCAGTCCATGGGGCCGCAAAGTCGGACACGACTGAGGGACTGAACTGAACTGAATGCAGAGTCAGAGCTCAGACCCACGACGTGTCCAGCAGTGATGCGGCCGCTGGTTGCCTCCAGCCTTTCCTCCAGCGCTTCTCCAGCTGCGTCTCCTCAGCACCCTGTGCTCCCACCCCCTGCTGGTCCCGCCTGGCAGTGCTCTCCTCGGCCTGGAGCACCGCTCCTGCAGCTGTCCGGGCGCACAGCCGTACCTCCTTCAAGTCTTGGCTCAGACACCGTCTTCTCAGTGGGGCTCTTACCAGCATCTGTCTGTCCCATACCCCTGGCCGCCTCCTCCCCTGTCTTAACTCATAATCATCTCACGGCCCTGTAGTGGGCTCATGTTTTTAAGCATTGTGCTGCAGTTGTTGAGCGTCTCCTGGGTTCACCACGCAAAGGTGGTAGCTGTGGGCACCGAGAAGAGCTCCTCGGTCCTGGGTCTGGGTGCCCAGCGGGGCCTCCCACGCGCCGGGCACACAGCTGCTGAACAGCTGCGTGCATCAGAGCGCTCACGCAGAGGAAGGCTTTCCGGCCCGACCACAGCCGCGCACCCTGGCCGCGTGGTCCGGCTTCCTGCGTGGGAGGGGCTGTTTCCGCCCCCGCAGCCCTGCTTCCTCCTGCCCTCACCCTGGACCCCTTGGTTGGCAGTGGGGGACAGTTGCCCCACCAGTGGGCATGCCCGGGGAGCAGGGGTCCCCTGCAGGTCAAGACCCCTGCAGGCAGAGGGGCCTCTGGGGGGATGGAGTGATGGAGAGCGAGGCGGGGCTGCAGCGGGGTTTGGGCAGAGGGTGAAGTAGGAGAGGGTGGCGCGGCAGGACGTGGGGAGCGGAGCGGAGGTGGCCGAGTCCTGTGCCAGCCCCCGCCTACTGGCTCTCGGGTCCCAGGGGCCTTGGATGGCCTAGCTGGGGGGTGTCTGGACCTCGCTTCTCTCTACCTCCCCTTGATTGCGGAAGAAAAGCAAAGAAAAAGCTAAAATCTTATTTTTAAAAAATGAATTCAGTTTATTTTTGTTTGGCTTACTTCATAGACTTCAGAGCACTTTGCCCAGTTGAAAAGTTTTCTTTGTCAGGCTGTGCCGGTTCTCCGTTGCCACATGCCGGGTCTAGTGCTCGAAATCAGGGACCCCCTGCGTTGGGGGTGTGGGGATCTTAGCCCCTGGGCCACCGGGAAAGGCCCTCCACAACGTTTGTGTGGCCTGCATACGTTATTTTAGCCACGCCGAGGGTCAGATAGGCCTGTCTGGGTCGCTCTGAGATCCTAAGCGCTGTGTAGCTTGAAGAGAAGGGATGAGGAGCTGCAGACAGATGCCTTCCTCGGAAGCTCCGGGCATCACGTGTTGCTCGCCTCGCATCTAGGTGGGGCCTGGGGTGGCCGTTTCCCTTTGATTACGTGGTCCCCTCTACGGCTCACAGAAGAGCCTGAACAGGTAATCAGTCCTGTCATAGGTAAACGGATTTCACATTTCTTCTTAGGCTATAACTTTTAAAAAGGATTGATAGATTTTTTTTTCCCTTCTGCCTCTTAATCAGATAATAATTTCTTTTATATTTTTTTTCCCACATAGGAGGAGTAAGTGAATGAACATAAGATTCAAGATTTTTTCTTACCAGTCACCCTTGTTGGCTGTGGGAGCTCAGACAAAATTGCTAGAATAGCAGCAAATAAAGCTTTTCTGAAACAGTCACCTTCAAGGGATTGGGCTGCTTACCAGTGAGTTCCTTAGAAGGAGGGATGGCACCTTTGTCTCTGGAAGCTCACAGAGCAGATGAGCTTTGTACTGAGCCCGGCAGGAGGCAGGGCCCACCTGCAAAGTCTTCCGATGGCCTCATCTCACCTGTCTGGTGCCTTTACCCTTTGGAAGGGCAATTCATTGCATCCATGGGGAAGAAGTGCTTTAAAAAGCATAGTATCCTCTGCTCTTCAGGAGTTTTACCCCTTTTATCATTGCAAATAATTATTATAAAAATTCACTCCCAGTTAAAGTGTAAAGCATCTTTGCCACCAAAATGTTCCGTTACTGCTGTAATTAGATTTAGACAGCCTCTAGACCCCCGCCCCGCTACTGTCAGAGAGCCCTTTCACTCCGTTCTCATCAGAAAATTCTAATCAGTAAATTAATTGCCAGTCACGAGTGTTTCTCCAGTTAGAAAAATTCATTTCTTAAAATTTAGTGTTTAAGAGAAGGTTAATATGAAAGCCAGTTATGGTTAGTATGATACCAATGATTGTTTCCTGTTCATTATTTTTTTTTTTAAATGGCTCATTTGATTCATTAAGGATTACTTGTTTGGATGAATAAAGGAAAACATGTATTTTAATTGTCCTGCTTTCTAAATCATCCAGCATACATTTATATAGAATTGTTCAGCCTTTTTTTTTAATAAAAATGGAAGCATTTTGGGCCTTTTTAGTGCTTCGAATCCAGGGTGCACAGGTTCAGTCCCTGTTTGGGGAACTAAGATCCTGTGTGTTGTGCAGCGAGACACAAAAAGAAAGAAGAAAAAAAGTAAATAAAATATTTTTAATTTTTTTAAAAAAAGCATTTTGACTCATACATGAATGTTCAGAGCAGTGTTATTCATAATACTCAAAAAGTGAAAACAATCCAAATATTCATTAGTTGGTGAATGGATAAATAAAATGGGCTCATCCATACCATGGAGTATTGTTAACAGTAAAAAAAAACATGAAGTGCATGCTGTATGTAGATGAACACTGAAAACATTATATGTTTAGTGAAAGAAGCCAGTTACTCAAGGCTGCGTATTTGTGATTCCAGAAGGCGCATCACTCTGATTCTCAGCTGTCGCCATCTTTGAAAGCCTTGCATTTTGGTTTTGCACTGGACCCCCCCACCCCCAAATTGTCTAGTTAATCCTACTGATACATTATTTTAGGTTCAAGTCTTTAATTACTCTGGAATTTGTGTGTGTGTGTGACTTGTGTTAAGAAGAAACTTTATTATTTTTTATTTTGTGCTTTTTGCAAATGGAAAACCAGTTATCACAGCACTGTTTGTTGAGTGGTTAATCCTCTTCCCATGATTTAGAATGCCACTTTGATTATATTTTGAATTCCCTTGCATTCATCAGATTGTCTCTCAAGTATATGTTCTTGTCTATGAATCTGGTCATCAATTCCTGCACCAGTATCATGCTGTTTTAATCACTGTGTATTCACAATGGGTTATATATATGTGTGTGTGTGTGAGTGTGTGTGTGTGTATAGTAATAGGGTAAGACGTGTTCTTTCTTTTTAAGATTGCCTTGTGCTTGCTTTGATAGCACATATTCTAAAATTGGACAGATACAGGAAAGGTTAGCATGGTCCCTGAGCAAAGATGACATGCAAATCTGTGAAGTATTCCATATTTTTCTTAACGTTAAAAAAAAAAAGATTGCCTCAACTATCTTGTATGTTTATTCACTTGCTTTAATTATTTGTATCAGCATGTCAGATTTCTTATAAATTCCATTTGGTATTTTTTGTGGATTTCATTAAATTTATACATAATTTGGGGGAAAGTAAAAGTCTCTATGGGTTTCCCTGGTGGCTCAGCTGGTGAAGAATCCTCCTGCAAAGCAGGAGACCTGGATTCGATCCCTGGGTTGGGAAGATTCCCTGGAGAAAGAAACGGCTATCCACTCCAGTATTGTGGCCTGGAGAATCCGACGGACTGTAAAGCCCATGGGGTCGCAAAGAGTTGGACATGACTGAGAGACTCTCACTTTCACTTTTAAAGTCTCTGTACTATTGAGTCTTCCCACCCAGGGACAAGCTACGTCTCTGTTTTAATTCTCTATATCCTTTAGTAAAGTTTTATTTTCTTCACAACAGTCTTGTATGTCAGGCATTTTCAAATGGGCTTATTTCTAAGTCTTTCTAATTGATCGTTGCTATTGTACACAAAAGATAATCATTTCTATTTTTGATCCTGTATTTGGCATCCTTGCTGGCTGGCATCTTTATAGATCTCATAGTTTGCTGGTTGGTTCTCTTGGCTCTCCATACAGACATTAAAAAAATCTGCAGATAAAGACTGTTGTGTGTCTTTTTTCACTGGTGTATATCTTACACGGGGGCTCCCAGGTGGCTCGCTGGTAAAGAATCTGCTTGCTAATACAGAAGACACAGGTTCAGTTCCTAGGTGAGGAAGATCACCTAGAAAAGGAAATGGCAACCCATTCCAGTACTATTGCCTGGGAATCCCATGGACAGAGGAGCCTGGTGTGCTATAGTTCATGGGGTCACAAAGGGCCAAACATGCAGAGCAACTAAACAATAACAACTGCATATATTGTTCTTTTTCCTGAGATACTGCTTTGGCTATACAAGTCATATTCTTCAACTGGGATGCTTCCAGCCTTTCATCATTAAATAAGAAGTTTACCATTGGTTTTTTATAAGTTCCTTTTTTCGGGCTAAGGAAAATTTCTATTTCTGGTTTGTTAAGAGTCTTACCATGAATGTGTTTTGCATTTTATCAAATCTTTTCTCTGTAATAATTAACAAATCTTGTGATTTTTCTCTTGTATTTTATTAATACAGTAATTATCTTCATAGAATTTTCTCTTACAAAACCACCATTGTATTTCTGAAATAAATCCTGCCTGTTCTTGATAAATTGACTAACCAGTATTTTATTTAGGGCTTTTGAACCTTTGTTTGTAAGTGTGAACGATCTGTTGTTTTTGTTCTGGGTTGTTATTGTCTGGCTTGAGTATCAGGGTCATGTTAATCCATTCAGTCCAAGGAGGAGCCCCCCTCTCTCCCCGCAATTAATGATCCTGTCCAAAGTGTCAAGAGTCCTGAATCTTTAGAAACTTTCTGCTAGATTCAGAGAAGAAGCTGAGTGGCCTTCGGTTTTTCCCTTAAGCTCCTGAAGAGTTTATAGAACATAAAATTTACCTATTGTTTGAAAGTTTGGTATAATTCACCTAAAATGACTTGAGCTTAGTTCCTTTTCAAAGCCTACATCCTTGACCACCTTTTTGATTTTCTTCTACAATATTGATCTCAATGGTTTTCTTCTTTCTGAGCTAATTGTAATATTTTCTTGGAAAACTGTTTTTTTCATTTATTTCTAATTTATTCATATGAAATTGATTATATTTTTCTGGATTTAAAAGATGATAATTATGTCGTTGTTGTTCAGTCACTAAGTCATGTCCAAGTTTTTGCCGCCCCACGGACCGCAGCATGCCAGGCTTCCCTGTCCTTCACTATCTCCCAGAGTTTGCTCAGACTCATGTCTGTTAAGTCAGTGAGGCCATCCAACCGTCTCGTCCTCTGTCATCCCCTTCTCCTCCTGCACCCAGTCTTTCCCAGCATCAGGGTCTTTTCCACTGAGTTGGCTCTTCACATCAGGTGACCAAAGTTTCGGAGCTTCAGCTTCATGAATAAATATTCAGGGTTGATTCCTTTAGGATTGACTGGTTTGATCTCCTCCCAGGGATGGGGGAGCCCGGTGGGCTGCCGTCTGTGGGGTCGCAGAGTCGGACACGACTGAAGTGACTTAGCAGCAGCATGACAGTTATATTCTTTTTCTTTTTAAAACTTATTTTGACAAAGATTGTTTTCATTTGACCTTGAAAGTTAGCAACTTTTGGGCTCGTTGATCAGATCTACTATTTTTTGTTTATTTTCTTTGAATTTTGGTTTCTCATTCTTCATCTCTGTTATCTTTATTAACTGCCCTTTCCTATGTTTATTTTGTTTCTGTGTTTCTAGTTTTTTGAACTGAAAATTTAGGCCACTTACTTCTTTATTGAAGTATAGTTTATTTACGGCGTTGTATCGGTTTCTGGTGCACAGCAAAATGATACATATATATTTTTTAAGTTTGACACATATACATACGCTTTTCAGGTTTCTTATCGGAGTTTATCACGTGATACTGAGTAGAGTTCCCTGTGTTGCACACTGAGCTGTCACCGTCAGCTGCTCTCTCAGTAGCAGATCCCAGGCTCCTGATTCGCCCCTCCCGCCTTTCCCGTTTGGTCACCTGTCAGTTTCTTTCCTGTGTCTGTGGGCTCGTTTCTCTCTTGCTCACTTGCACTATTTGTAGGCTCCACATCTGAGAGGTGTCATGCAGTATCTGTCTCTATCTGGCTCCCTTCACTCAGCATGAGTCTCCAGGTCCGTCCATGGGGCTGCAAGTGGCAGCGTCTCCCTCTTTGTTACGGCCAGCTGGTATCCCTTGTGTGTGCATCATATCTTCTTTACCCCCTTATCCATTCATCTGTGGATGGACATTTAGGTTGCTTCCATGTCCTAGACACTGTAAATTGTGCTGCTATAAACATGTGTGTTTTGGAATTAGAGCTTTCTCTGGATATATGCCCAGGAGTGGGATTGCAGGGTCATATGGTAGCTCTGTTTTTATTTTTTAGGGAACCTCCATACTGTTCTCTATGCTTGCTGCACCAATTTACGTTCCTACCAACAGTGTGGGAAGGTCCCCTTTTCTCCACACCCTCTCCATCATTTATTGCTTTTTGATGATGACCATTCTGACTAGTGTGAGGTGGTGCCTCACTGGAGTTTTGTTTTGCATTTCTCTAATAATTAGCAACGTGGAGCATCTTTCCATGTGCCTATTTTGGCCACTTATTTTTTATCATTCTTATTTTCTAAACAGGGAGTTAAGACAAAATTTTCCCAAGTGTTACTTTTCCAGCAGCTTGATGGTTTTATGGTTCATTTTCAAGCAGTTCTGCTTTGATTTTTCCCCCCTAACTGAAAGTTGTTTGCAGGCGTGTTTTAGAGTCTCTACACGTATAGGACTCTTTTGCTCGTACAGGCTCTGTCAGGTTGCTTGGCCCGGATGTTTTCTGAGTTGAGAGTGGCTTGCATGCTCCTTTGTGGTCCTCCCTGGTAGTTCCTGGCGGCTCAGAGGGTAAAGCGCCTGCCTGCAACGTGGGACACCCGGGTTCAACCCCTGGGTGGGGAAGATCCCCTGGAGAAGGCGATGGCACCCCACTCCAGTCCTCTTGCCTGGGAAATCCCATGGACTGAGGAGCCTGCTGGGCTACAGTCCATGGGGTCGCAAAGAGTCGGACACGACTGAGCGACTTCACTTCACTTTGTGGTCTAATTCAGAACGATGTCTGTGAAGGTAATAAAGACCAACCCTTGTAAGTGTTTATTCAGATGCTCTTGTCCCTAGCTTTCTGTCCTTGATTGATGGTTTCTGAGAAAACTATGGTAAAAGAATTTCCATGATTACTGCTTTGTGAATCAAATACACTGGCATTCAAAGTTATGAACAGTTTTGCAAAAATAAAAATGGACACCTTTATAAACATGAATTTCAGCCCAGCCGTGGTGCCTGCCTTAAGCTAAGGAAGTGAGTCATCGCCTACATGGATGGGGCTGGGTCTCCACACGAAGACACCCTAAAGAGTTAATGGCACAGAGACACTGTTCATCTTAAGACAAGGAATCTGTTCCAGCTCTCTTAGGAATCGCTCTAACCTCACAGAATACTCAGAGGTGTAGTCCAGTAAGGTTTTCTACATAGTTTACAGTAATGAAAAATCAGAAATAAAAATCCAGTGGTAACCGTTAGATAATTTAAGACCTGTTATGCGGGCTTTTAAATTCATATTCTTTAAAAGACGATTAAGTAGATAATTGAGAAGGACCCTATGTATACCAAGGGATGTCTATCAGCAGTCCGTCATAACCTATTTGGGAAAAGAATCTAAGGATGAATAGATACATGTCTATGTGTGACTGAAAAAGATTCTGTACGCCTACAACCCATACAACATTGTAATCAATGTTACTCCAATAAAAAGTAGAAATTAGTTTAATTTAAAAAAGAAGGAAGGGACATATGGATACCTATGGCAGAGACCAACATAATACTGTAAAGTAATTATCCTCCAATTAAAGATGGATAAACTAACCCCAAAAAAGACGCAGTGGAAAAGTTTTTTAAGTTATGGGATTACTATTCCTGTTAATTTAATAAATCAGCAGATAAAATAGTATATATTATGATCACCTTTTGAGAAAAACAATACAGGTGCATTAAATATATACCTAGAATAAAAACATTGTCTCTTAAACGATGATATAATTTCATTTTATTCTTTATATTTGACTGTTTTTTCAAAATTTTTCCAATGATGATTTATGTAATAACAAGATATGTACCTTTGGAAAAATCTTTGTCACATAATTACTTCTGTTTAGAACGTATGTAACCCAGGATCAGGTGAGTGCTAAAAGTTAATAGTGAAATGCCTAGTTATAAAGACAGAAGTGCTTTAAATGATTATGGCGGATTTAATTTAAAATATACTCAGTGAAGTTTAAAATAGTATCCAGTGGACAGAGTAGAAAAGCCTGATGCATTTTGTGTTGGTGAACACAGGCGGGGAATAGGTGTCCCGATCTACCGTTGGGTGCAGTGGTCGGCAACTTGCGATGGCCAGTTCAACAACATCTGTTAACATCCTGGGTATTTATAGTCTTTGACTCAAAAAGTTCTCTGCTATGAATTAGTTCTGCAGCAATTTCTATAAAAGTACTAAAAGATTTCACTGTTTATAATAGTGAAAAAATCTGAAGAAAAATATCCCAATATCCATCAGTATGTACCTGCATGCTAAGTCACTTCATGTCCAACTCTTTGTGACCCTATGGGCTGTTGCCTGCCAGGCCCCTCTGTCCATGGGAGTCTCCAGGCAAGAACACTGGAGTGGGTTGCCATGCCCTCCTCCAGGGGATCTTCCCGACCCAGGGGTCGAACTCGAGTCTGTTACGTCTCCTGCACTGGCAGGTGGATCCTTTGCCACGAGCGCCTCCTGGGAAGCCCAACTGGCCAGATTGTGTTTTATCCAAGCGAGGGCGTATTATACAAGCCTCAAAAAAGAGAGGGGAACTTTATGGATAATGACGTAAAAAATGTCAAAGATGCATTTTTAAGTGAATGAAAGAAGTTGCCAAACACTACGTATAGTATAACCGCATTTTTGTAAAGAATGGGATGTATATTTGCAAGCATCAAAATATTTTTCAAGAAATACGTATGAAATAGTTAACTTACCTGTGAGCCAAGGGTAGAACATGGGTGACTTTGTGTATTACTGTAATTTTGGATTATTATAATCTTTTAATGAACACGAGTTACTTTAAGCAGATTTTTAACTTAATGAATTTTGATTTATTTTTCTTTTGGTTGCTGCTTGCTGGCTTTCCCTGATTGCAGTGAGGAAGGGAGGTGCCCTCCAGGTGCAGTGGGAGGGCTGCTCACTACGGCATCCCCTCTTGCCTGGAGCGCAGGCTGCAGGCGCGTGGACCTCAGTAGTCCTGGCGCCTGGGCTCCGTTGCTCGGCAGCACGTGGGGTCTTCCCAGGCCAGGGGTTGAATCTGCGCCCCCTGTTTTGGTGGGTGCATTCTTATCTCCTGTACCACCAGGGGAGTCCTCAGCAAACTGTGATAAAAAGAAGTTTTAAAAGGTAAAAAAAGAAATGCTGTCACTGTAATCAGATACTTCTTCTGCATTTCCTTTCTGTGTCTGGTGATGTACCCAGCAGTGTGATAAGCATATAAAATAGGATGACTGCCCTGGAAGAGCTTGACCTCAGATTCTCCTTTTCCCATGTATACAGCATTCACGTAATTATTTTTAATGGGTAGTAATACGATACTTCATTTGCTGCAAGTCACGTAATTACAATTCAGTAATTTAATATTTTGATTTAAAAAACTGAGATATAATTGGCATATGACATGTTAGTTTCAGATGTACAATGTAATGACTCAGTATTCATATACATTGCATAGTTAAGTCACCTACAGCTGTTTGCCACCATGTATAACAATTTGAAAGTGAAGTCGCTCAGTCGTGTCTGACTCTGCCGGGCTCCTCTGCCCATGGGATTTTCCAGGCAATAGTCCTGGAGTGGATTGCCATTCCCTTCTCCAATAACAATTTGAATTACTGGAGTGGGTTGCCATTTCCTTTCTCAGGAGATCTTCCCAACCCAGGGATTGAAGCTGGGTCTCCTGCATTCAGGCGGATTCTCTACCATCTGAACCACCAGGGAAGATGGCCACCATTAACAGTTTGATAATTTCTTATTCAATGAACTAGTGCTAATTTCATGGATGTTTAATCTTCTGCGAGTCAGATAATTTCAAGGTGGATGTTTTAACTTGTCTGAGAAAGGAATTTATTAGTGCAGACTTTTGAAAACTCTGTGGGAGTTCCTATACAACAATATAAGCTTAGAAAGTCTGCATCATTGTATTTTTCATAGTAGACTCAGAACTATCTTTGTTATTTATGATGGGTCATGAGTATCATGTAAAGTTAAACAGATTAGTGCAGATATTTACAGTTTGAGTTGGCTTTTCACGTTCATTCAATGTACCTGGTGAACTTTAAAATATCCACTAATTATACCGTATTAAACAATAATTTTCATTCAGTGGACTTACATTTCTTGAGAAGTTCCATTAGTTATCCCTTCCTTAAATGCCTAGCTACCATAAAATTTTAACTAGAAGCCAAGCATTGAAAAGGAGCAATAAACCATTAATTGTAGGTTATTATGAAGCTGGGTTTTAAAACAGTGTTTATAGAAATGCCACATCAATACAGCTTCCATACTCTGCTTTATTTCTCCTTTTATTTCTCCTATCTGTGCTTTGTGCACAGGCAATGTGGGTGCGATGTTGAAAATAAAACTGTAATAAAGCAAAATAGAAGCAAAAGGAACAAAAGGTAATTTTGCCCGAAATGTACTGCCTGAAATTTAGCTGGGAAATGAAGTCATTATTTTCTTTAGCATCATTGGCAGATACTCGAAATCAGTGACATTTGGAATGATTGAGCTAAATTCCTGATCTGATGATTAGAAAGATGAAAAAAATAGTTCATGGCCTGAAGCAGTGATGCCAGACTTTTCGTGTGAAAAGTAAAGTCACTGTGGGTAATTTTGCAAGATTTCCACTTTTAAAGTCATGCATTCCTTTTTGTCTTACTCTGTGGTACACCTGTTGTCTCTAACTAAGGTGGAAGTTTGTTTGGGGTATTTAATACTGTCCAGGACGCATGCCTGCATCAGGAGCGATGGTCAAACAGGGTTTGGGAGCTGCCCGAGGTGATGTCTGGTTCCCTGTAGCCTTGGGTAGACCTTTCCCCGCAACTCCGCGCTCCTTTTCTTGGATTAGATCATCCCTTGGGTTCCTTTTTCCACTCCCAGAGCCTGACTTCGACGTGAAGCCTCGTAGGCACCTCGCCGTCCCTGGCTCTGTATGTGAACGTCGCCTGTCCTCCCTTCCTGCTGCAGAGAGGAGCTGCCCGCGCGCTCCAGCAGTGCCCCCTGCGCCCGGGGCGTTGCCTTCACCGCGGAGCTCGGGCTGCCGCTCACCCCCGCCGGCTCCAGGCTGCTGTCCACCCCTCCCCCGGCCCCACACCTCTCTGCGCCCATCATAGTATCTGTGCCTTCTGAGCGCTCTTCTCTGGTGCTCCTTTTTGCTCCGAGACACACAGAGGACGGAGGATCAGGCCCGCTCTCTCCGGGCCTCCCCAGCTGATTTTCGCTTCCACCGCCCACCAAGCCGCTCTTTTCTTCGGCGTGAAAAGCCCCAGGCTCATTATTTCTCGCCTCGGCCTCCCCGCGGCGCTGTGCTGCTGACGTGCCCCTCCCGAGAACGTTCTTCCTCGTGTGGTCCCCGCGTTGCCCACGGTAGTTCTTTTCTCCCGCCCTGATGGCTGGTTCCTCCGCCGGCGCTGCGGGCTGCTCCCGCTTCTCTGTCTGGCGGGGCGCGCTCATCACTGCTCTGCCCCTGGTGCTCAACCTCCCGGGGGTGCAGAGGCACCCCTCGCGCCCTGACGCGCTCTTGGCCGCCGTCCAGCCCGGGGCTCACCCTCACCCGGCCGCCTGCGCTGCCCCGCCAGCGCTGCACCCGCCTGCGCTGCCCCGTCTGCGCTGCACCCGCCTGGGCTGCACCCGCCTGCGCTGCACCCGCCTGCGCTGCCCCGCCTGCGCTGCCCCGCCTGCGCTGCACCCGCCTGGGCTGCCCCCGCCTGGGCTGCACCCGCCTGCGCTGCCCCGCCAGCGCTGCACCCGCCTGCGCTGCACCC
>SJYX01019649.1:34498-71750 GCA_006410675.1 Oreotragus oreotragus | reverse complement strand
AAAAAAAAAAAAAAGTGATAAAAATTAACTTATTTACAAAAGAAACAGGCTAATAGACATACACAAGTGTATGGTTACCAAAGGGGAAAAGTGCATGGGGAGGGAAAAATTGAGAGTTTGGGATTAACAGATACACACTACTATGTTTACAAAATAGATAAGCAACAGGATTTACTGTATAGCACAGGGAACCACAATCAATATGCTGTAAGATGCTCAGTTACCCTGAGTCTTAAGTCCAATGTCCCATATCTTTGTCTTTATAAGTATATGACAAATATATATTTTCCACTGACTTGAAGCCCACTTCATCACTGCCACCATTGCCTACCATATCTTTAACTGCTTCTAAGTATATTAATATTTTATTTAATGCATTACTGTATACTTCATTCTTGGATTGTAATAATAATCATTAATACTAAACAACAAAATGCCAGTTTATTGAAGGCTACACACCAGCTACTAGGCTAAATATTTGTACGTATCATTGCATTTAACCCTAATAATATACCTGAATTAGATGCTATTATTTCTAAAGGAGAAAAAAATGGGGATTAGCAAAGGCTAATTAATTTGTAATCCATCATCTTTTAGTCTTGGAATCATGACTCCCTAGGACTATCTGTTTTGAGCCTCAAATTAATTTTTCATCTTTTGAATTCATGACTTTCTACCAAAGCTGGGAACCAAGCCCTAGGCCACTCAAAGCTCAGATTCAAGTAGGAAAGTTTCAAGTAAGATCCAGGCAGCTGGCCAAAAGACATTACTAAGAGCCCAGCCCTCCTCTCTATGCACTTTTATTTGAGTTTTCGCAAGGATGGGTCTGTGTCTGGATGGTGAAGTTGAGGCACTGTAAATGAGAAACTGTCTCTCCAGGCCAGGAGAAAGGTGGGGTGAAGATCAAACATGCATACACACACCCCTCAGGTGCAAGAACAAAGGAGCAACACCCCTTCAGTGCCAAAGAGGAGAGACGGTGCACAGAGAGGCACCTTCGGAATCTGAAGAAAGGAAAAGTTAACTCAAGCTTGAGACCATGAAGATATACAGTGCTGGTTTAAACCAGGATTGAAGAGTTAGACGATGCAAGAGACTTCAAAGGCAATGAGGAGAGAGTCATGTAAAATAACAGACTACTCAGCTGTCTAGGACTTCACCGGAGTTAGTTGGCCATTCATTCACTCAACAGTCCTTTGCTGAATAATCTACTGTGTGTAAGGTACTATGCACCTATTGCTGGGTTATCTGTCATTGTTCCCATCAAAAACAGGGGTCACTATTGATATGATAATCTTGGTCACCCATGTGTTGACTGATGGAAACTACATCCTGTTGAGGCTACCTAGGTCCAAGTTTCAGAATCTAAAAGCTAAATTTATAACCTGGTCACTTTGTCCTCCAGTTAACCCACATGGCCCTTAGGCACACAGACACCTCATGCTTTACATTATGGTGCACTCTCCAGGTCTCCCTTCTGTAGTTAAAGACTATTACACAACCATATCTGTCAATTCCTTTTGAGAGCATCCCTGCTGAAAGGAGTCGCCTTGCCAGAGGCCATGCCCTTTCCTGGGGTGGCCTACATACAAGGACTACTTGATGCTTCGGGATAAAGGCCTATAACCTTGTTATCCAATTCAGGACATCTCTGAAGAATCATCTCATCTTCAGACTTCTTCATAGGGCTAGCTGATGGCACTCAGTTCAGTTAGGTGATGGACAGGGAGGCCTGGCATGCTGCGATTCATGGGGTCGCAAAGAATCGGACACGACTGGGCCACTGAACTGAACTGAAGGAAACTTAGGTCAACTAATACGATTTATGACTACTATGTTAAGGCCTTATTGGATGGAGAGTAAAACGATATTGAGCCCTTAACAAATCTACCTGATCAGAAGGCAAGACAACTGAAGGAAGGACATAATAATTAGGCATAGGTGTATAACACCTATGAGGGCAAAAAGGAGAGACTCATACAGACCTGGGAATAGACCAGAAATGCCTTTCACAGAGGCAGCATTAGTTGGGTCTTAAAAGACAGCCATGTGCAAGAAGTGGGCACAGTTCTTAAGAAGAATCAAGGGGAGTAAAGGAACTGAAGCAAGGATGTACAGGAGAGACTCATAAAATGATGAGTACTCTGGAATAGGGAGTACTGGAGGCATGCACACTATGAAATAAAACCACAAATAGCAAATACTTTCTTGACTGGATTAAAGTATGACTTTGCAGAAGATTAAACATAGTCAATCGCAAATATAATTTAGAAAGAGACTCTAACGCCAAACACAAAATATTTTTCTTTTACTGGGATGGTATCATTGTTTTTACCACTGATATGTATATGATCTGTTTAACAAGAGAGCTGTCTTGCTTTCAGCAATATGACTTATGATAATTTTAGTACAGAATGCCTAAAGGATAACCAACTCCTTTTCTTACTACTCTGTTCAAAACTAGCATCAACAGTGTAGAAACATAAAATTATTATAACCCATTTCTCAAGAAATCTGAGACTAGGATTCAAAGGACACTGCAATGTGACTGTACATTCAGAAAGCAACATAATAGCATTTTAAAAACGACAAAAGAATATAGCATTTGGCGTGATTTCTTCCACATGCATTAAAAAAGGGGGAGGGATGCTGTGAGACTATGTGTGTCTTTCCTCTCTGTACCCAGATTCCATTTACCTAAAAACAAATAACAAAAAACCTGTTCCAATATTTATATTGTAGAGAGACTGAGTGAGGCTGGGGTAAGCAGCAGCCAGCCAGCAGTACCCAAACAAAGTCACAGTAACTCACATTCAACATTTCCAAATCCAAACATGTCTTCCAAGCCTTTAACTGGCCATTGTACTCCAAACCTCAAATAATGTAACAATGTCAACATCATCTAAATTAAGTGGTATTGTCTATTTACCCTGCCATCTTGGAGACAGCTCTCTTCATGAGCTATTGCAGTCCTCTTGCAGAGCATCTTCTCTTGCAACCCTCCCACTCACAACCCTGACACTACCATAAACCATTCAATGATCAAATCCTGTTGATTCTAGTGTTAAAATGTCTCTCAAAGTGTACTCTTTTTCACTTCAAGTTTTCATAGCTCAGAACTTGCATGGTTTTACAATTTCCTGTCTGGTAAAAATTGGTTGTCCTGCCACCAACTCTGAACCACTTTCATCTATTTCTTCATGCTACTAATTCTGACTCTTTAAGACAGCAATCTGATTGATAAATACCAAAATATTTAGTGGTTCCTTCCTCCCACAATATTCAAAATTATGTTCATTCTGTACCAGGGAAAGCACAGGGCACTCAAATACAACCAGTTGAGTTTTTCAATCAAATCTCCAGTTTCTCCTCTCACTTTAGCCAGATATTATGTTCCTCCTCAAGAATATCCAGCATTTCTAACTCTTCACACTTCTGCGGCTGCAAAATGTTTTCAGAACATCCAATCATAATTCATCATTTTCTCCTTTACATTCTCTCACAGGAATTGTATGTAATTCTAATAGAGAACACCAGTCTATCTTGTTATCATAACTGTGTGGTACATGTGGAAATAATTTTTGACATATTTATATCTTGAAATATACAATGGATTTACCTAGTGTTTAATTAGATGAATGAGTTGAATAGTACAGTACTTTTATGCATACAAAGTTCCCCAAATCAACTCACAGTTTATCTACTAACCTCATAATTTTCTACTTCTCCATCTTCCACATCCAATTCAAAGCTGAAAGTTGGGCCCACTGCAGGTGGCACTGGAAGCATTGATCTGCAGTGAAAATAACCAACACAAGGATTGATAAATTAATGAATGATATCAACGAATAGGATGAGAAGAACATGGCCAGTGCTATAGGGATAAAGAATGATCAGTGTTGATCAGTGACAACCCTTTAAAGAAACTGATTTTACTAGCAATAGTGAAAGTGAAGTCGCTTAGTCGTGTCCGACCTCTGCGAGCCCATGGACTGTAGCCTACCAGGCTCCTCTGTCCATGGGATTTTCCAGGCAATAGTACTGGAGTGGATTGCCATTTCCTTCTCCAATAATTATTACTAGCAATAAACAATTAAAAACTGACATTAAAAGGTTATCATTTGCAACAGCATAAAAAAAACATGAAATAATACGGATGAATTTAACAAAACATGTGTAAGACCTGTAAAATAAACTGTAAAAATACTGCTAGGATATATTTGAAAAGATAATAGAGAGAGAAATATATCATATAAGTAGGTCAGAAGATTCAATATTGTTAAAGATGTCAATTCTCTTCCAAAACTCATCTATAGATTTCACGTAATCCCTACCAAATTCCAGCTTTTTTAAAGTAGAAACTGATTTACTGATTTTAAAATTTATATGGACATGCAAAAGACTTTAAATAAAATCAGTTTAAGAACAAAATTGATAGTATCTGATTTTAAGATAGTAAAGATACAGTTTTCAAAACACTATGATATATGCACATAGCCCTCTGGTATAAAAACAACATTCCCTAGCCTTTCTAGAAGTACTTACAGACATGGGTCTAGATTCTAACCAATAGGATGTCGGCAAGAGTCATACACGCAACTTCTAGGAATTATCCTTGAGAGGTAGCAGGCAGGCAGAGAGATTCAGTTTCATTTTTGCTACCTAGAATGTGGATGTGATGGCCAGAGTCTGAGAAGTCATCTTATATAATGCTGCTGCTGCTGCTAAGTCGCTTCAGTCGTGTCCGACTCTGTGTGACCCCACAGACTGCAGCCCACCAGGCTCCCCCATCCCTGGGGTTCTCCAGGCAAGAACACTGGAGTATGTTGCCATTTCTTTTTCCAATGCATGAAAGTGAAAAGTGAAAGTGAAGTTGCTCAGTCGTGTCTGACTCTTAGCGACCCCATGGACTCCAATCCACTAGGCTCTTCTGTCCGTGGGATTTTCCAGGCAAGGAAGCCATAAAATTTTGAGGATGATAGACCCACTCCTGAGCTATGGAGCTAACAGACCATGTCTGAATCACCTAATTCTAGACTTCACTGCACGAGAAAGATAAAAAGAACTATGATGTTTAACCTATGGGTGTTTCTGTTACAAATCTAATCCTAGCAGAGTATTTCTAAGGCACAGATATAACTCCTCTCTCTCACTTCCCTTGAGAGAAGTGGCAGGATTAAATGTGAGACAGCCATGGAAAGTGTCAAGTGATGCCTGCTGTGAAAGAGGCAAACCATTTAAGCTTCTCTACCTGACTTCTGGTGCACCCCTGCCCCCATTTCTCCCCTGTCCTTGCTCAGTGGCCCCCCACCCCAACCTCTTAACAGCAAATAAAAACAAGTATCTAAGACACATAAAACTGTTCACAAAAGGAAGAGTATCTCAAGGGTGTCAAAACTCAGAACTCATTAAAAAATAAGACAGAACTTACAACACATATGGTAGTAAGCTGGGATGGTAGGGGGGTGGTGGTATGGGCTGCTGGGATCGGTATCTACTGCGTCCTGTGAGCCTCCGAGGCATAAATGGAGGATAAGGCTGTAGAGGAAGAATGTTAACACAATTTAAGATCATTCCATATCCACAACTTTTTAAGGTGTTGAATAAAGTCTCTTCTTTTTCAAAAAACTAGGAAGTTATTTATTGTTGAAGGGTATTTAGTATTTCTTAAATGTTAACAAAGGTGCAACCACTAGTTTAAAATAAGAATACTCAGGTGTGCTTCTAAACACAATTTTCCAACTGACTGCAAGAATACATTTAAAGTTTGAAACATGTAGAGTTATACTGAAGCAGAACTCAAAACAAGTTAGTTACCAAAGCAAGCAATAAATTAATAACAATGAATGAAAACTTACTACTCCATACGAAACCTCCTGATGCAAAGGATCATGTGTTAGGAACTGCAAAGGAGCTGATGGAGGTAATGTCGGGGGATGGGCAGATGGAGGGTAAGTAAAACCTCCCACAGGAAGATGTTCTCCTAAGAGTTCCACTTCGTTTTCTATCCTTTGCAGAGGCTGAGGGGGGGAAAAAAGCAAACTAATATACTTCCAGTGTTTAGACAGACAGACTGTGCTTTATAACAAAAATCAAAAAACCCAAAGATATCTTTTGGGTCATGCATTTCCTGATGTTCACATCAATCTAAATTCATACATGTGGACATATAGCCTACAGTAAAATCTTACTGACTTTAACTGAATTTCAATAAGAAAATCTCTCAAAACATGTTATTACACATTTCCACTATTCACTAAAGGATACATTTCTTTCATTATTTGAACGTTCCCTTAAAAATGATAAAAGCAAAGACAAAAAGTCATGTAGTAAGCCAGTTACATAAAAGTTGAAGTTACTTAAGTCATGGCACACTGAACTACATCAATTTCAGACACAACCTTTAACAGATGAAATCAAAGATGGTGTACACTGTAAATGAGAACTGGGGCTGAATAGTATAGAACACAGCAGGAAGTTATTTTATAGCAGAAAGCTTATGGGCTTTGGCACTAGACAAATTCTTGGTGCTGTAAATAATGAGCCCTGTGGCTCTTATAAAAATTACTTAATCTGAACCTTACTTAATCTGTCATCTATAGAACTGACATGGTCACAGCCTACTTCCGAAGTGTGATTTGAACACCAAGACAATGTTCAGAAAGCACACAGTGCTTTGCAAAGCACATAGCCTATGTGCCCCTCCCCTCAATCTTAAAAAAAAAAAAAAGCTTGAGATAAAATTCATCCTGCTAAGGGGTACAATTCAGTAGATTTTAGTATATTCACAAGAGTTGTATATCCTCACCACTATTTAATTTCTCTCAGTCCTTCCCAAGTTCTAGACAACTGCTAATGTACTTTATATTTCTATACATTTGCTTATTTTGGACATCTCATATGTATGGAATCACACAGGATGTGGCCCTTGTATCTGGCTTCTTTCACTTAGCATGGTTTCAAGGTTCATCCATCTTGTAGTTTGTATATTAGTACTTTGTTATTTTTGGCGTTGGATAATCATCTACTAGATACATATACCATGCCTTGTCTATCCACTCATCAGTTAATGGACATCTGGAATGTTTCCACTTATGACTATTAGGAATAATGCTGCTATGAACATCTGTGTACACATTTAGGGGCTGATGTTTTCAATCTGATCTCTTGGGAACATGTATTCTTAAATGTTAGTCTAACTTCTTCCCACAGTTAAGAGAACAGCAACACATTATTCAAACACAAGTAACTGCTAACAGTTACTTTGGAAGCTTATGTATGCTCGTATGATGACTAAATTTAGTTTTAACCTTGAATTCCCAGGTACTGGAAGCTTCCTAAGGAACATTCTGGCATGAATCTTGTCCTGATTCTAATAAAAGATTTTTTTTTGTGGGAGTAGTTTCAACTTTTCAGAGTAGCTAAACTTCTGTCATAATTGGCTCCTAGTTTTCAGGAAAGCAGCCAGATAAGCTCGTCAGTTCAGTTCAGTTCAGTCCAGTCGCGTCCGACTCTTTGCGACCCCGTGAATCGCAGCACGCCAGGCCTCCCTATTCATTACCATCTCTCGGAGTTCACTCAGACTCACGTCCATCGAGTCCGTGATGCCATCCAGCCATCTCATCCTCGGTCGTCCCCTTCTCCTCCTGCCCCCAATCCCTCCCAGCATCAGAGTCTTTTCCACTGAGTCAACTCTTTGCATGAGGTGGCCAAAGTACTGGAGTTTCAGCTTTAGCATCATTCCTTCCAAAGAAATCCCAGGGCTGATCTCCTTCAGAATGGACTGGATGGATCTCCTTGCAGTCCAAGGGACTCTCAAGAGTCTTCTCCAACTCCACAGTTCAAAAGCATCAATTCTTCGGCGCTCAGCCTTCTTTACAGTCCAACTCTCACATCCATACATGACCACGGGAAAAACCATACCCTTGACTGGGCGGACCTTAGTCAGCAAAGTAATGTCTCTGCTTTTGAATGCGCTATCTAGGTTGGTCACAACTTTTCTTCTAAGGAGTAAGCGTCTTCTAATCTCATGGTTGCAGTCACCATCTGTAGTGATTTTGGACCCCCCCAAAATAAAGTCTGACACTGTTTCCACTGTTTCCCCATCTATTTCCCATGAAGTGATGGGACCAGATGCCATGAACTTCATTCTGAATGTTGAGCTTTAAGCCAGCTTTTTCGCTCTCCTCCTTCACTTTCATCAAGAGGCTTTTTAGCTTCCCTTCACTTTCTGCCATAAGGGTGGTGTCATCTGCATATCTGAGGTTATTGATATTTCTCCCAGCAATCTTGATTCCAGCTTGTGTTTCTTCCATTCCAGCGTTTCTCATGATGTACTCTGCATAGAAGTTAAATAAGCAGGGTGACAATATACAGCCTTGAGGTACTCCTTTTCCTATTTGGAACCAGTCTGTTGTTCCATGTCCAGTTCTAACTGTTGCTTCCTGACCTGCATACAGATTTCTCAAGAGGCAGGTTAGGTGGTCTGGTATTCCCATATCTCTCAGAAATTTCCAAAGTTGATTGTGATCCACACAGTCAAAGGCTTTGGCATAGTCAATAAAGCAGAAATAGATGTTTTTCTGGAAATCTCTTGCTTTTTCCATGATCCAGCGGATATTGGCAGTTTGATCTCTGGTTCCTCTGCCTGTTCTAAAACCAGCTTGAACATCAGGGAGTTCACGGTTCACATATTGCTGAAGCCTGGCTTGGAGAATTTTGAGCATTACTTTACTAGCATGTGAGATGAGTGCAACTGTGCAGTAGTTTGAGCATTCTTTGGCATTGCCTTTCTTTGGAATTGGAATGAAAACTGACCTTTTCCAGTCCTGTGGCCACTGCTGAGTTTTCCTAATTTGCTGGCATATTGAATGCAGCCCTTTCACAGCATCATCTTCCAGGATTTGAAACAGCTCAACTGGAATTCCATCACCTCCACTAGCTTTGTTTGTAGTGATGCTTTCTAAGACCCACTTGACTTCACATTCCAAGATGTCTGGCTCTAGATTAGTGATCACATCATCATGATTATCTGGGTCGTGAGGATCTTTTCTGTACAGTTCTTCCGTGTATTCTTGCCACCTCTTCCTAATATCGTATGCTTCTGTTAGGTCCATACCATTTCTGTCCTTTATCGAGCCCATCTTTGCATGAAATGTTCCCTTGGTATCTCTAATTTTCTTGAAGAGATCTGAATTGTGACTTTTCCCACTTCCCAATCCTATTTATTTCCCTTATTTTCCACATGTACTGATTCCAAAACCATCCCATAAGCATTTGCATGCTAACATCCATATCTGGCTGTTCCCTAGGGAACCCAGCCTATCATACATCCTCTTCTTTGGATCAACACTCAAGTACCAGCCTCTCTTCTTCCTTGTCCTTTTTTCCCCATATGTTGGCTTAGTCATTGAGGTGTCTACGTCTGATTGTCTCTACTGTTCTCTTTAGTCTTTCTTTCCTACTGTCTTTATACAAGGCTCGTATTAACTTATTCCTTCTCAGAAACCCATCTCTCTTTCATCATCTTTTCATCTGTTTACCCGTCAAGTCAGCTAGAAAATCTACATTTCACATGTCACGGCTTATAAGAATATGCATTTTTTTCTCAGTCTCAGAAGACGCCCAGGGTCTTCATCAATGGCTTTTATGGAAGAAATGAGACATAACCTCTAGAACATTCTGCTTAAAAGCACTCAAATAGCTCTAAAAATCCAGATAATTGTTGAAAATAATAGCTACATGAGGCACCAAATAATAAAATTTGCAAAAAAGAAGATAACTTGGTTTGGAATTTGAAAGAAGAATTTCCAACTGAAGGATGATAAAAAAAAAAAATTTCTCATAGAATGGTCAATATATTAGTTGAATTTCAAAACCTAAGAATGGTTTATACATGAAATTGTGAGAAGGAATTGTTTCAGGTGATGAGAAGAAAAGGCATGGACAAAGAGAGAGAGAAATATATGGAGTATGTAAAGGATGCTAGCATGATGCTGCTGCTGCTGCTAAGAGCTTCAGTCATGTCCGACCCTGTGCGACCCCATAGACGGCAGCCCACCAGGCTCCCCCGTCCCTGGGATTCTCCAGGCAAGAACACTGGAGTGGGTTGCCATTTCCTTCTCCAGTTCATGAAAGTAAAAAGTCAAAGTGAAGTCACTCAGTCTTAGCGACCCCATGGACTGCAGCCCATCAGGTTCCTCCATCCATGGGCTTTTCCAGGCAAGAGTACTGGAGTGGGGTGCCACTGCCTTCTCCAGCTAGCATGATGACTGGAGTGTAAATTGTTTATAGAGAAATAGTGAAAAATAAAATTGAAAAAATAACTAGAATATTAGTATTCCAAAGTTAGAACAAAAAGAGTGGCTAGAGTGGGAAAATTCTTTGTACTTGAAAATACGATACCATACTGAAATACAAAAATAAACAAAAGTGGGAGAGGCATATGTTATCCCCCTTTAACAAATGAATAGAATAGCACATATCTCTAAAGTTGTTTTCATCAGTTCCAAAGATTGACATTTCCAAATTTTATGTCTGTTTTGCTCTTAAGGGGATCAGTTGGAGGTACTTAGAGAGAGGTGAAGGCAAAACAAGTTGACCTCTCACTAGAAGAGTACTGGATTGTTTTTCTGAAGACCACAACTCTTGTCATATCCAACAATACTTGATGGTAGTATCACCATTCACTGACTCAGTTCACCTAAACTCAACTTAACCTAATCCCTTCCTCCTCTGAATCTGGCATATAAATCTCTTGACTGCAAGACTTCAGTTCCTTGAAGGCAGAAATTATGTCTGAATCACCTGCACAGTCCTAATGCATAACAATACTAAAACAAAACATGCTCCCCAAAACCAGCATAATAAATGAAGGACTGACAAGACCTGCTTCACAGTGAAAATCGCCGCGATACAAGATTCTCCCTGAGGGAGCTCCGCTGAGCCTGCAAGTTTATGAATCTGTTTGTTGGCAAGTCACAGAAAGCAACTTTTGCTCTTCAGATGAAAAGATCATTTATTGAAAAGATAATGGAATAGTCAAAGCTTCAAGTGAAAAAGTAAACTCCTGAAGTTCAGGAAAACAACTAAGGGAACTACTTACTGGGAATTCAGCATTAGGAGTTTGTGAGCCTTTTCTGCTAAACTGATGCCACAAACCTGACTCTTCCCCTACTAATCTCAAATCTTGTGTCTCTCATTTTAACACCACATTCCTAAGTGAGAGAATTTGTTCCAGCTTTGGTCAACAAGTCCCTCTTCTCAGTTCAACATAGCTGGGGGTCACCAGGCAAAGAGGACATCACCACCAGGACATGAGCAGCCACCCCAGGGTGCACCTTCTCTCTCCTACCCGATTGGCGTCAGCTCTTACACTTTCTTCTTACTATGATGATGTCTAACCCACTGGGGCTGCTTCCATGTCCCAAATTCTTCCTGGAGTCTTACGTATATTGACTCACTCAATCTGCACAATGGCCTATGAGGTGATATAATTGTTTTTGCCATTTTAAAGATGAAGCAACTGAGGTACAGAGAAAATAATTTGCCCAAGATTATCTATCCACTGACCTCTTGGCAGAACCTGGATTCAAATCTAGTTGATTTTTAAATTTCAGAGCCTGCGACATTAAGTAATATGCTGGAAGGCTTAGAGTCAGAACCATGTGAATTTCCACCTCGCCATATAAGGTCTTCACTCAGCAACCAGATTATAAAGTCTTCACCAGCTGTCCCACATTCTTCTTCTTTTTCAAGTCCCAACAGTGCAAAATATAGGGCTGGGTCCTGGGAGGTTCTTATTAAACTTGCTGACTGATGCCATAAAATCTGTACTCCACCCACCTTGATAATACTCAATTCACACACAGCCTTTTCATCATTTTATTTCCTTCTTTTCATTAAATACTGAATAGTTAGGTTTTAACTCCTCCCCAACCTCTATTTCCTGGATATTTCTAGTACTATACTAATATTTGGAAAAATACATATTTTTAAGTGCCAAATAGCTAAAAACTGTTAGAAAAACAGAATCAAATAAGTCTAAGCCACTGTCCCAAAGGAGACTACATAGCTTGATGTGAAAGAAAATGCAAGCCAAATGAAATAATTTGATTATTAATAAGATTAATAGAGAAGGTCTGCCATCTTCAACCTTACACCCACCTATGCATCAAGAGCCGTAATCAGTGATGTACATCTGCCTTCCCCATCATGGATGAACAGTGCATGCCTTGGGCTAAGGCCAACCTTTCACCTTGTGAACCGGATCATCTCTCTCACCTACCCAAGGGCAACACTCTCTCTTTTATCATCATATTTTCCTCTCTGTTGGATTACTCCCTCCAATGCACAATCATGTTTTTCTTCCTTCCAAATTAAAACACACAGACGAAAACCACAGAAAAACTCTCTTAACCTACCCTTTCTCTTCTGTTAACTCATATTCCTCTGTTCCCTTTCACAGCAAACTCCAAAAAGATATTTATTTAATCTTTCTCTCATTTTCTCTTACACTCACTCCTAATAGGCTTTTGGTCCATTTTGAAACCACCTTGTCAAAGTGATCGGTGAGTTTCGTGTTGCCAAATTCAAGGATCAATTCTCAGTCTTCATCCAACTTGATCCGTTGACACGCACCTCACAAGATCCAAAGACAAATGATGCTGTGGTTGTTCTGCTCCAGCTGTCAGACTATTTCCTTTCAAGAACTGAAATCTGCCTACTTAAAGTCTGCAAAAACTGGTCCCTGCTCCGACTTTTGGAACACCACTGAAAAAGCTTATCCTCTCTTTCAGGCAGGTTTTTCCACTATTTGAGAGAGTCCTGTGTCCTGCACAAGCACACCTTTTCCCTAAACGTCACAAGTATTCAATGGGTTTCTGAAAATCAGTAGAGTCAATCATGACCTAAATGCAAGAAGGAACCATTTATCACTTCAGTTGTTCAAACAACAGATGTTTCTTGAGTGTCTTGTTTTTAGGCACAATTTTATACAATGGGGATATGGCAGTGAGCAAAACAGACATATCACCTGCCCTCAGGGACCTCACATAGTAAATTCTATTGAAAAATGATTGCAAAACTCTAGGTCAATGATCCCCAACCTTTTTGGCACCAGGGACCGGTTTCATGGAAGACAATGCTTCCACAGACCAGGGTGGGAGTGGTTTGGGATGATTCAAGAGCATGGTAATTATTGTGCACTTTATTTCTATTATTCTTAATTATATCAGCTCCACCTCTGATCATCAGGCATTAGAATCCAGAGGTTTGAGGACCCCTTTATTTTTCTCGTGTTTTATACATATTAATGCCTACATTTAGTGGGATAATGCTCTGAATTATGATCTAGCACATTTTTTCATCTGCAAAATTCCCTTTTCCCTTTCATTCTGCATTTCCCAGCCAGAGGCTGTAGAAAGATGACAGAAAATAATCCAGAAGGAACAACCAGTCAAGCTGATGGCTTTGAGTTCCAAAGGAGATTATTTTTAGCTTGTAGCAAAAACAATGGTCATGAAAAATGAGCTGCAACTAAGCATCTGGTAAAGTTTCCCAAATTCTAGTTTTTAAATCATAAAAGAAACATCTGTAGGACTCAGAAGGTGGAGTCTATATAATAAACCTAAAATAGGAAGCTATAGAGTGAGCAACTACAGAAATTCTAAGCCCCATCCCTCTGATGTTGGGAAAGACTGAAGGCAGGAGGAGAAGGGGACAACAGAGGATGAAATGGTTGGATGGCATCACCGACTCGATGGACATGAGTTTGAGGAAGCTCCAGGAGTTGGTGATGGACAGGGAAACCTGGCATGCTACAGTCCATGGGGTTGCAAAGAGTGGGACATGACTGAGCAACTGAACTGAACTGAAACTGCATTCACTGGCTTTTCATCCAAGCCTGCAAAGATAGTTTCCCATGATTTCTACAGGGCTCTCGAACTGTGGCCAGGTCTTTTCCTATTTCCTGGTAAGGACATGGTGCTCTTTGACACTGATGAGCCATAGGCCTCACAGTTACCACCGAGTTTGAGTCATGGCATACAAGCTCCTTCACGTACAACACCACCCCTCCCTCTCTTTAGTATTCAGTGTCCCCCATTCTTTTTCTAGTTTGGCTATTTTACTTAAGACTCACAGCAATTAAGAGCTATATTTGAGGAAATAGTCCAATCTGGATTTGAGTCTCAGCTCAATCACACACACACACACACACACACACACACACATACATACGAGCTTTGTGACCTTTGCGCTATGCTGTGCTAAGTTGCTTTAGTCATGTCTGAGTCTGTGTGACCCTATGGACTGTAGCCTGCCAGGCTTCTCAGTCCATGGGATTCTACAGGCAAAAATACTTTGGGACTTTTAGCAGGTAATTTATTTACTTTGTGCTTTAATTTCTCCATCTGTGATAAGTACAATTTCTTAACAAAGCTGTTAGGAATATTGACTAATATATAAATGTAGAAGGCTTAGCTCACTGTCTAGACTATAGTAGTGTATTAAGTTGTCTTAGTAGTAGTATTGGCTTTATGTTGTAGACAGTGTATCTTTTCTTCATAACAGGAGATCTGATCACAGCTCGAAGAGGATGCATAACTTTAAGCAACCAAGGTCTGAGCCAAAGTAGCTCATTTTCCTCTAGAAAGATGATTGTTTCTGTTAGGTTTTCTACCCTCCTGCTTGTTTTGGGTTTGTTATTGTGAAAACACCATAAAACAAAAACAAAGCTCCAAACAAGCAGATTAAAAAGCAAAAACACGTGAGAATTTCCCAGCCCAGGCTAAAGCCTGCAAACTGATTTTCCTGTTTTTGCCTCCTGTTTCGTCTCTGTCATCACCTTCATTCAGCCAGTACCATCTGCAAATGCAAACAAGTCTCGACCCCACATGAAACCCATCAATAGCTTCCCACCACGTCCTCCAGACAAAAGTCCAGGCTCCTTCGTGAGGCAAAGAGAACCTTCCAGAATCTGTCTCCAGCTGCCTTTCCAGCTCCCTTTCACTCCGATTCCTACTCTCCAATCTGTGCTCATCTTCCTGCACAGAAATTGTTGTTTCTCATCTTTTTCTTTGTTAACATTGTTTTTCCATCAGGAAAGCCCTTCCTCCATCCTAGGTCTGGCTAACTCATCCACTTTTTAAGACCAAAGTCAGAGATCATCTTCCACATGAGCCCTTCGTGAATCCTGGGTTGGACTGAGCTCCTTTTTCCTGTGTTCCCTTTATTCATTTTACTCCCTTTGCTCATTTCCCAAACAATCTACTCAAATGATCTGATTACAGGTCGGACAGATTGGAAGCTCCTGGAAGAGTGGTGCCTGTCTTATTTTAAAAACATATTCAATGTCTAGAGCGAGGATTACACATGGGTGGTGATTTAATAAGTTTAAAAGCTTTGGGCCATGCGTCAGATGACCTAGTATCTCATTCCACCTCTTCCATTAATTAGTCACATTATTTTAGTTAAATTACTGGAAATACTCAGTTTTTTATTTCCTCCTATCTGAAATGAGAATAATTCCCTTAAGTCTTCACCACCTACCTGGTCTCCTTAGGAGTTACTATGGAAAAAGTAAAAAAATTTAATAATCCATGTTATTTTAACAAAAAAAATTACAAGATGCTAAGCAAATATAAAATATTGTTAGAGAAAATGTTTAATTTGGTTGGAACCTTTTGAGATCGCTATAAAAATATGTCATAGAGGTAACTAAGTCTTCATTCCTTTCAGTTGGAATTAAGAACAACAAAATCAATCATAGAACTTGAAGTTTCTCAGAGAATTTTACAAAGCTCAAGTAAATGAATTATAAACTTGGAAAACTCTTAGGAATTATCCATCTTTGTTTTATAAAAACTGATTCTGAGACTCTAAGCTATTATGAACTTGGCTAAGGATTGTTAAATTGGGTCACGTTAAGACTCAAACTTCTGGATTCCCTGTATGTTTCTCTCAATAATAAACCAAGCTACATCTGGATTGTGCTCAGTCGCTCAACAGTGTCCAACTCTGAGACCCCATGACTGTAGTCCACCAGGCTCCTCTGTCCATGGGATGTTCCAGGCAAGAACACTAGAATGGGTTGCCATTTCCACCTCCAGACCTAGGGATCGAACCGGCATCTCCTGCATTGGCTGGTGAATTCTTTACCACTTGAGCCAGCTGGGAAAAATTCAGTTCAGTTGCTCAGCCGTGTCCAAATCCGCATGGACTGCAGCACACCAGGCTTCCCTGTCCACCCCCAATTCCCGGAGCTTACTCAAACTCATGTCCATCGCGTTGGTGATGCCATCCAACCATCGCATCCTCTGTTGTCCCCTTCCCCTCTCGTCTTCAATCTTTCCCAGCATCAGGGTCTTTTCCAATGAGTCAATTCTTCACATCAGGTGGCCAAAGTATTGGAGTTTCAACTTCAGCATCAGTCCTTCCAATGAATATTCAGGGCTGATTTCCTTTAGGATGGACTGGTTGGATCTCCTTGCAGTCCGAGGGATTCCCAAGTCTTCTCCAACACCACAGTTCAAAAGCATCAATTCTTTGGCCCTCAGCTTTCTTTATAGTCCAACTCTCACATCCATACATGACCACTGAAAAACCATAGCCTTGACTATACGGACCTTTGCTGGCAAAGTAATGTCTCTGCTTTATAATATGCTGTCTAGGTTGGTTATAGCTTTTCTTCCAAGGAGCAAGCGTCTTTTAATTTCATGGCTGCAGCCACCATCTGCAGTGATTGTGAAGCCCAAGAAAATAAAGTCTGTCACTGTTTCCATTGTTTCCCCATCTATTTGCCATGAAGTGATGGGACCAGATGCCATGATCTTAGTTTTCTGAATGTTGAGTTTTAAGCCAACTTTTTCTTCCTCTTCTTTCACTTTTTAGTTCTTGGCTTTCTGCCATAAGGGTGGTGTTATCTGCATATCTGAGGTTATTGATATTTCTCCCAGTAATCTTGACTCCAGCTTGTGCTTCATCCATCCTAGCATTTAGCATGATGTACTCTGCATATAAGTTAAATAAGCAGGGTGACAATATACAACCTTGAAATACTCCTTTCCCGATTTGGAACCAGCCTGTTGTTTCATGTACCCATTAATTCATGACTAAACTAAATACAACATTAGACAGCTTTCGTGCTTTGGGTTTTGGAAATGCTGCAGTCTTATAATGCCACTCTGTAAATCCTTTCGTCTGCAAATACTCTATGAGGAACTGAGATATTTATATAAGGTCCCAGAATGTCTCCTCAGAGGCTATAAACTTTAAGATGCATTTTCTTTTTTAAGCAAATAATAGTCTCATCTTATAGAGCTATTGAGAGTAAATTGGAAACGGAGTCTGTGTTTCAAATGACAACTGTTTATCACCATGGTCCTCAAGTCCTGCACACTACCCAGTCTATTCATCACTATCTCACAGGTCAGCCAAGTTTCTTCATTGTAGGGAGTCCAATAAAGAGCCCAGTCCTCAATATCTTCTGAACCAGAAACTTCCCAGTGAAGGAACTGATTCAGTCTATGCAAGGAGCTAGGAAGCTGAAGTCAAACAGCTGCTCTTGGTTAAAGTTTTCTGCCTTCCAGGAGCTCTTTGTGTGTTGAGCCTCTGTGGAAGCCAAAATTATATTTAACCAAAGAGTAAGCAGATTGAGGTTGGAAGGATTCAATCATTTCTTTCAAGTGCTAGATATTATACTAGGTGCCAACAATAGAGCGAAGAATAAGACCAAGTTCTGGCTCGTGTATGGCTAGTTTTTGATGACTTGTTTATCTGTTTATTGGCAGTGGGCCTGAAATTAGAGAACTGGATTTTGGTTCCAGTTCTGCTATTAACTATTGACAGCCAGTGTATGTAATTAAGCATCTGCTTTAATTTTCACAGCTATAGAGCAATAATTATAATCTCCATTTACAGGGTATCTGTGAAGATCAAATAAGATCCTTGGTGTTCCTGGTCTCTGAAACATACAAAGAGATATAAAATAGTATGTAGGAGCTTACCCATAAGCATTCTTCACAGTCTAGTCCCATTCATCTTTCCAGATGTATCTGCTCTTGCCTTCCCACAGATTCAGCCTTGTCATCCAAACTCATCTTCACTCTTTCCCATCCAGACATGCATTTTCTTCCCTCTTATTTGTTGTTTCTGCTGTTTTTCCTTCCTAAAATATTCTTCCCTTTATTTCTGACACTGTGTCTGAAAAGTTTAAAACTTAGTTCCCACGGAAGTTAGGCAGGTACTGTAAAGTTAGTGAGGACTGCCTGATACAAAGGAAGGAGCTGTAGGAATGGCAGTGAGGGGAAGTACACATTTTCTAGAGCTGATGCTCACTGCACTGTTGATTCTTCTAAGTGAAAATGCAGGCTCAGCAGGAATATGGGTATTGATACAGCTGTTGGCATCTCATAGGTCTTTGATACCACTAATTTTCATTCTTTCATTCTTTTTCTGTTCCTCCAATGGGACAATCTCAATTGACCTATGTTTAAGTTTGCTGAGTCTTTCTTTGATAATTTCAAATATGTTGTTGGGGTCCTCTCATGAATTTTTCATTTCAATTACTTATTCAGTTCCAGAATTTTTATTCAGTCCCTTTATAGATTTGAAACTATACAGTTATGTTCTATGGAAATATGGAATGAAATTAAAACTTCAGTAACAAAATCAAATTGGGAAAATTCATGAATAAGTAGAAATTAAGCAACACACTCCTAAATAACTGATGAGTCAAAGAAGAAATTAAAATTTATATTAGAAAATGGTTGAATAAATAAAAATTAAAACACAAGGTATCAAAAGTATGCAACATAGTTAGAACAACATTTGCAGAATATCTATAGCTCTAAACACTGGCATTAAAGAAGAGACCAAAGAGGAAGAAAAAGTCTCAAATAAATATCCTAACCTTACACATTAACAAAATAGGAAAAGTGCAGACTAAATCCTAAACAAGAAGAAGGAAGGAAATAATAAAGAATAGAATGGAAAAACTTTAATAGAAATACAACAAAGAAAATCAACAAAACAACAAAAATTTGTTTTTGAAAAAAAAAAAAGGTTTAGCAAAACTGATCAAGAATAAAAGAGATAAAGCTCTAATTACTAAAGTCATAAAAGGAACTATCACAATTGATCTCACAGAAAGAAGTTATTAAGAAAATAATAAACAAATATATGCCAACAAATTAGATAACATAGGTAAAAGGGACACATTCTTGGAAAGACAGAGCCTACCGAGATGGACTCAAGAAGAAAGAGAAAACCTAAAGAGTTCAACTACAAGTAAAGAGACTAAGCTGTTAATCAACAAACTTCTCACCCAAAAAAGCACATGACCATATGTCTTTATGGATGAATGTTACCAAATGTTTAAAAAATTAATTCATATATTTCTTTACATGTTCTTCCAAAAAATAGAAGAGGAGAGTTTCCAACTCATAATAAGAGACTACTATTACAATGATTCCAAAACCAGATAAAGACGCCACAAGAAAAACACTCTAGACCAATAACCATTGTAAACGTAGATACAAAAATCCTTGACAAAACACTAGGAAACCAAATCCAGCAATATATAAAAGGAATCGTGCACCACGAAATGGTAGGACTTGTTCTAGGAATGCAGTTGTTTTAGCAAACGAAAATCAATCAGCACAATTCACCATATTAAGAGAATGAAGGACAAAAACTACATAATCATTTTAACAGAGACAGAAGAATCATTTGACAGAATCAACATCTTTTTGTGACAAAAACACTCGACAAAACAAGAATAGAGGTTACCTTTTATTCTCAATCTGTAAAAGGACTTCGAGTGATAACCCACAGCTAGCACCATGCTTATTAGTCACAGACTGATGCTTTCCCCACTAAGACAGACAACAGGAAAAGACTGTTCTTGCCACTTCTATTGAACATTGCACTGGAGGTTCAAGCCAAGGCTATTAGTGTAGATTTTAAAAAAAGACATCAGATTGTAAAGGAATAAGTAAAACAGATGACATAATGTCTTATGTGGAAAATCCTTAAAAAACTCTGAAAACTACTAGAACTAATAAGTTCAGTTAGGGTGCAGGATATATTAATATACAAAATTGATTTTGTTTTTATATACTAGAAATGAAAAATCCAAAATCTAAACTAAAAAGTAATCACATTTATTATAGCATTCAGTTCAGTTCAGTCGCTCAGTCATGTCCAACTCTGCGACCTCATGGATTGCAGCACGCCAGGCTTCCCTGTCCATCACCAGCTCCCAGAGTTTACTCAAACTCATGTCCATTGAGTAGGTGTTGCCATCCAACCACCTCATCTTCTATCACCCCCTTCTTCTCCCTCCTTCAGTCTTTCCCAGCATCAGGGTCTTTTCAAATGAGTCAGGTGGCCAAAGTATTGGAGTTTCAGTTTCAGCAATGAACACCCAGGACTGATCTCCTTTAGGATGGACTAGTTGGATCTCCTTGCTGTCCAAGGGACTGTCAAGAGTCTTCTCCAACACCACAGTTCAAAAGCATCAATTCCTCGGCACTCAGGTTTCTTTACAGTCCAACTCTCACATCTATATGTGACTAGTGGAAAAACCATAGTTTTGAGTAGACAGAACTTTGTTGGCAAAGTAATGCCTCTGCTTTCTAATATACTGTCTAGGTTGGTCATAGCTTTTCTTCCAAGGAGCAAGCATCTCTTAATTTCATGGCTGCAGTCACCATCTGCAGTGATTTTGGAGCCCCCCAGAAATACAGTTTGTCACTGTTTCCATTGTTTCCCCATCTATTTGCTATGAAGTGATGGGACCAGACACTATAGCATTAAAAAGGATGAAATACTTAGGAATCAACTTCACAAAAGAAGTGCAAGACTTGTACACTATTCATGTCAATGTATGCCAAAACCAGTAGAGTACTGTAAAGTAAAATAAAATAAAATTAAAAAAAAAAAGACTTGTACACTAAAACATCATGGGAAGAAATGAAGGAAGACCTAAAAGAACGGAACAGCATTCTATGTTTATTGACTGAAAGACAATATTGCTATCATGGCAGTGTACACCAAGTTGATCTACAGATCCAAGAGTCTTTATCAAAATGCCATATACATAAATTGAAGAAACTGACTACTAATTCTAAAGTTCATCCACTCCTGGCCATAAGTCCAGAGAAAACCATAATTAAAAAAAAATACATGCCACCTAATGTTCATTGCAGCATTATTTACAATAGCCAGGACGTGAAGCTACCTAAATGTCCATCAACAGAGGAATAGATAAAGAAGATGTGGTACCTAAATACAGTGGAATATTACTCAGCCACAAAATAGAACAAATAATGCCATTTCAGCAACATGGATGGGCCTAGAGACTGTCATGCTGAGTGAAGTCAGACAGAGAAAGAAATACAATATGATACCATTTAAACCTGGAATCTAAAAATACAACAAACCAGTCACTATAACAAAAAAGAAGCAGACTCACAGATACGGAGAACAAACTAGTGGTTATCAACAGTGGGGGCACAGAGGGCTGGGTGAGTGGGAGATACAAAGTGTGCAGTGCAAGACAGGCTCAAGGATGCATTTTTCAACACACGGAATATAGCCTATATTTTGTAATAACTGTAAATGGAAAGTAACTTTCAAAATTATATAAAACATAAAATTTTTAAATTAATTAATCAATTAACTTCATATGAAACTGTCCTGGAGAGTCAAAACACTATAGTAAAAGAAAAAAAAATTTAGAGAACAGACACTTTCTAATTTCAAAATTATTACAAAGGTACAACAATCAAAATAGTGTGATATTGTTATAAAGATAGATACTTAAATTAATGGAATGAAATCAAGAGTCCAGAAATGAAACTGTATATTTATAATAAATTATTATTTGACAAGAATGTCAACATAAGAAATAGTAATCTTTTTCAATAAGCAGTGGAGGAAAAACTAAATATCCACATCAGTTCAGTTCAGTTCAGTTCAGTCGCTCAGTCGTATTCGACTCTTTGCGACCCCATGAACCACAGCATGCCAGGCCTCCCTGTCCATCACCAACTCTGGGAGTCCACCCAAACCAATGTCCATTGAGTTGGTGATGCCATCCAACCATCTCATCCTCTGTCATCCCCTTCTCTTCCTGCCCTCAATCTTTCCCAGCATCAGGGTCTTTTCCAATGAGTCAGCTCTTCACATCAGGTGGCCAAAATATTGGAGTTTCAGCTTCAGCATCAGTCCTTCCAATGAACACCCAGGACTGATCTTTAGGATGGACTGGTTGGATCTTCTTGCAGTCCAAGGGACTCTCAAAAGTCTTCTCCATCACTACAGTTCAAAAGCATCAATTCTTTGGCCCTCAGCTTTCTTTATAGTCCAACTCTCACATCCATACATGACCACTGGAAAAACCATAGCCTTGACTAGACCGACCTTTGTTAGCAAAGTAATGTCTCTGCTTTTTAATATGTAAACCTGGACTCTTACCTCACCACTTGTAAAAAAAAAATTAACTTAAAGTGGACCATGTGTAACAGACCTAAATGTAACAGCTTAAACTATAAAGTGAAAGTGAAGTCGCTCAGTCGTGGCCGACTCTTTGTGACCCCATGGACTGTAGCCCACCAGGCTCCTCCGTCCATGGGATTCTCCAGGCAAGAATACTGGAGTAGGTTGCCACTTCCTTCTCCAGGGGATCTTCCCGACCCAGGGATCGAACCCAGGTCTCCCACATTGCAGACAGACGCTTTAACCTCTGAGTCACCAGGGAACATTCAGGGAAAAAAATAGGAATAAAGGTTTGTTACCAAAGATTAGGCAATAGGCTTTTAGATATAACAGCAGAAACACAACAAAAAAGAAAAAAAAATACATAAATTGAACTTGACCACAATTAAAAAAAAAAAAAATTCTTTAAAAGACAACCCAAGGAAGTGAAAAGACAACCCAAATAATGGGAAAAATAAAAGTTTGTAAATCATATATCTGATGAGGAACTTATATCCAAAATATATAAAGAATTCCTTCCTTTTTCCAGGGGGTCTTCCCAACCCAGGGATCGAACCTGGGTCTCCTGCATTGCAAGCAGATGCTTTACCATCTGAGCCACTAAGGGAGCCCAATCTGTACTTTCTTGTGCTTTTGATGCTGAATTTATTGACTCTCAGGATGATTCATCTGTGAATATTTGACTAGTTATTCTGCATTTAATTAGCTAACACTTACTGAGGGCCCCCTTCAGGCCACCAGTGCAAATAAACTAGATAAAGATCCTGCTCTTGTGCAGTTTTCATTTCCGTGTGGTAAGGGGAAAAGATAGAAATAAATAATTGAACAACATGTATGATAAAAGCCATGGGGTAAAAGCAGAGTAAATGGAATAGAGAATGCTTGAGGGTGGCTGCTATGTTATACATAGCAACCAGGGCAGGATTCTCTGATAACAAGACATTTGAGCAAAGAGTATAAATATTTAGATTAAATTCAGTTCTGCCACTAATTCTCTGGGCAGCCTTTAGCAAATCACTCCCCTTAAGATTCAGTTTCCTTGTATAAGAAATAATGAAATTCTAGGTTCCCTTTAAACTCTAATATGGGAAATGGCCATTATTCAAGGACGAGTGAAATATGAGTAAATAGTCTAGCCATATAAGATGTGGGGAGAACTGCTGATCAGTTTCCTGGTCTGTAATAAAATCTTCTCCTTTATTCACGGTCAGTGTAAGTCAAGGTCAGAGCTTCTCTTCTCTCTGTTTCCTCCTCACCTAGAACATTTCTCTCCACAGCTTGTATTCAACAATTGCTTCAGTCTTGGTGGATTTTTGTCCTTTTCCACAGGGATTCAAGTGGCTTAATTACAAATTCAGGAATTGGGAGTGTGGTTAAATTCCACGAGGAAAGAATGCAGCTTGGGAGGGTCTATGTATAGTCTAGTGGTTCTCAAATTTGAATCTATATTAGAATCATCCAGGAAGCTTTTAAAAAATCCCATTGCCCAGACTGTGCCCCAGAAGAATCAATCAGGATTTCCAAAGTTTAGTTAATGCTTTTCGGGTGATTACAGTGAACAGCTACAGTTGAAAACTCTGGTTTAGGGAAAAGAGCTTGGTTTCAGTAATACCCACATCTCGTCTTGACATCGGATTTCAGCACTTGGTAAATGTGTGCCCTTGAGTAAATGTCTTCCCTTGATTCTCATTTTCCTTATTTGTAGAATTGAAAAGAAAAATATTTAACACCACATAAATGCATGAACCAGTAGGTTATCCATAATTGATATATTTTTCCCTAAGATTTATTTTAAGTTCTTATCTACTAAAGACTTAGCTTTATGTAATTCTGTACTAGCTCTATGCAGATAAATGCATAAGCCATGTTCTTAGGAGCTAAGAACTTTTATACAAAGCCCAAAAGACTTAGAGAGGATAGAAAGACACTGTAAATCAAGGCCAGGGGCAATCTTTCAATAAGACGGTACATCCTGATAGCCGGAACATGGCAGTCAGAATTTTCGAAGACGGAAGCCTCAGTTGTCCACTCCTGCACTGAAAACTTACTGATAGACATAATGTCTTTAAGCAATAGTATTTATTATTTCAGTCTGTAAGCCAAGAATCTGGGACAGATTAGTTGGGTCCTCAGATTCTGGGTCTCTCACAAGTCTGCAGTCATTCTAAGACTCAACTGGCAAAGTTTTGCTTCTGAGTTCCACTCACATGGCTGTTGGCAGGATTCAGCCTCTCGGAGGTTGTTGGACTGAGGCCTCAGTTTCTTGCAAGTTGTTAGTTACAGGCCTCCCTTGGTTCCCTGCCATGTAAGCAAGAGGGCAAAAGAGAGTGCCAGCGTAAGGGAGAGTGCTGGTGACATAGGCGTCATAGCCTTTAGGTAACCTAGCCATGGAAGTGACGTCACATCACTTCCTCCATATCCTATTCATCAGAAGTGAGTCCTGAGATCCAGCCACACTCAAATAGACAGGATTACCCAAGTACGCAAACACCAGGAAGCAGGGATCATTGAGAGTCCTTCCAGTCTATCACAGCAGATGCTTGAAAGTTCTGCTTTTTCCTATAAAAACATACTTGTCGGTTCTCAGAGGTGAGATTGAAAACATGAAACACCAGTATTACTTTATTTTCACTTATATTTATAAGAGCCAAACTTCACCTTCACCATAACTGATCTTGGGGATTACATCTACTGAGCCCCTACTCTGTACATTGCACAATTCTAAAGACCAAGGGGTGACTCTGAAATGAATAAAATAGTAGATTTTTAGCCTTCTAAAACTCACCAGCAAATGAGGAAAACAGAAAAGAGAATTAATTTCCAATGATGATAGCAAATTTCATTATAGAGAAACTGTGTGCTATAGTCTAATAAGTAAAGAAAAATCCTCTACTATTTGAGGATGGAATAAAATTTGACCTACACCTTAAGGATAGAGAAGATTTTAAGAAGGAGATCCAGGGTAAGGAACAGCTATGGCACAGTGGCAAGAAAAAGGAACATTCCAGGACTTGTGAGGATGAAATATAGGATTCAAGGTATTGAATAGAGAAACAAAGCAGGATGCAGTTGCTGCTGCTGCTGTTTAATCGCCAAGTCGTGTCCAATTCTTTGCGACTCCGTGGACTGTAGCCCACCAGGCTCCTCTGTCCATGGGATTTCCCAGGCAAGAATACTGGAGGGGTTGCCATTTCCTTCTCCAGAGGATCTTCCCAACCCAGGAATCAAACTCACATCTCTTTCATCTCCTGCATTGGCAAGTGGATTCATGACCACTGAGCCACCTGNGCCCACCAGGCTCCTCTGTCCATGGGATTTCCCAGGCAAGAATACTGGAGGGGTTGCCATTTCCTTCTCCAGAGGATCTTCCCAACCCAGGAATCAAACTCACATCTCTTTCATCTCCTGCATTGGCAAGTGGATTCATGACCACTGAGCCACCTGGGAGGATACAGTTAGCTAGAGACAAAGTATAATTCAGTGGGAGGACCCCTGACTATTTGAGAACAAGAGGTTGATATAAGGTCCATATGCATGGCAACAGGGTAAAAAAAAAAAAAATTGGAATGGGGACAGCTGGAGAAGAGGACAGGACACAGGAGGCAGGGAAACCAATGAGAACCTTTGAAATGATGCAGCCAATAGGGAAAGGCATCTCTTTATAGACAAATAAAGTGGGAGTATGAAAGTTTGAGGGAGCACTGTGGAGACAGCACCGGCAGAATTTAAGATGACCTTTGAGAAAAGTTTAGGTAAGAGAAGGTGAGAATGACTGACTCTTAACACCTGGATGGCTAGATTTGTAACAACTCAGGGCGAGCATTTGGAAACATGAAGATAAAGAATCCATCATTTGTTTCATACAGCCAATAGGGAAAGGCATCTCTTTATAGACAAATAAAGTGGGAGTATGAAAGTTTGAGGGAGCACTGTGGAGACAGCACCGGCAGAATTTAAGATGACCTTTGAGAAAAGTTTAGGTAAGAGAAGGTGAGAATGACTGACTCTTAACACCTGGATGGCTAGATTTGTAACAACTCAGGGCGAGCATTTGGAAACATGAAGATAAAGAATCCATCATTTGTTTCATACATACTTTTGAAATCGTTCTCTTCTGAGAAATAAGTTCCTCATTTGCCTAGGAAAATAAGAACTGAAATGTCACTGTGGATTGTGTGTGCTGTTGTTTGTTTGGAGAAAGAATAACAGGCATAGATTCAAAACTACCTAGGAGGGTGGTGAAGCAGAGTCAGTAATCAAATTTAGGTTTCTTTGACTTGAGGCTCTAAGTTTCTTGATTGTCACTGAGCAGATTATACTATACTGCGTAGACAATGAGTAGCTAGAGCAACTTTTTTTTTTCTCCTCTTTGTGTTTCATTTTGTGAGGGCTTTATTTTGAATTGATTACAATTTAGGAGTTGCATAGGCACTGCAACTCCATTAATGGATTTAACATAGCATGTCTAATGAATAGGTATACACAAAGATTGTAAGAGAAAGGAACGTCTGTTTTCATTCAAGAGTATTTGAAGAAGCCAGAATGGAATTTAGGCTTGGCCCTCAGGGAAGAGCATATGTCTTTACTGTACTGCAAAGTCACCATGCAGAGATGGAAAGAATATTTGACTGGTGATTCAAAAACCAGCGCCAGGAAATACCGCTATGGAGAAAGCAGAAACGGGGATTGAGAGTGGAATAGCTGAGTAATTTGGTTCTAGAAATAGTGAAACTGGCAATAAGCCCTGAGGTTTTCCTGATGTCCAATGTCCAGGTAGCCAGGTGACCTGGTCCAATGCACAAAGACCATGGGGTGTCCCCAGGAAGAAATCTCTGCCTCTTAACAATCTCAAGCCAAGGGGAAGATTAAGTTCAATTTATCCAGAAAGTTCTCTAGTCCATTCCTCCATGTTTGTTTAGGCTGATTCTTTTTTCTCCTAGTAGTTGAATCTTAGACAGGGATTTTACAGCAAATATAGTTGGCTCTTAAACAATGCAAAGTTAGGGATGCCAGCTCTCTGCACAGTACAAAATCTGCATATCTAATTAATAGCTGGCCTTTCATATGCATGGTTTCTTGTGTCTATCAGTTCCTCTGTATCCATGGTTCCACATCTGCAGATTAGACTGCTTATCTTTAGTACATTTACTATAGAAAAAAGAAATATGCATATAGGTGGACCAACTCAGTTCAAACCTGTGTTGTGAGGGGTCAATTGTAGTTAATTTTAAAAGCGATCCCAAGAAGCACTAGCAGGGAGAGCAGATGTAAGAAAGAGAAGGGGAATGATTAATAAAGGCTGTGTTAATGGGCAGTTGCTATTGAATTACACCAGAGACCTCTGGGAGAGAATACGGAAGAAGCCTCAGATATTCACTTGAGACACAAGGAAGCTAAAATATTTATCCTCCAGAGTCTGTTACTCATCAGTTCAGGGTTATACTTGGAGAATGTCAACTTCCCAGCCTTCTGACCAGTCCCAGGCAGAGGCTGAGTGCTCCGAGCACAGCCTTTAGGAGGGGGCTCCCAGACGCAGGGAGTCAGAAGCTATCAGCACGGCATGTCCAGGATGACTGGTGACGGGAGGAAAGCGCAGAGCAGGCACAGTGCAGTTACACCTGGCCTGGGGTGCTCCTTCCCAGTTGACAAGGCCTGACCTGTTCCTCTTTCATTACGTGTTTACTGAGTATGTGCCATGTTACACAGTTCAGCTACTGGGACACACAACAAAAGCTAAGGCAGACCTATTCCTTGCCCATATGGTTTCTACATTCAAGCATAACAAAACATAAAATTTAGCCTGAAATTGTAATCAACATTTACATTATAAAAATGTTCAAACATACAGAAAAGACGAGAGAATTTTATAATGAACCCTCAGTTATCCAACATTCAGTTGGAGAGCAGTTGCTAGCATTTTGTCCTATTTGTTTCATCTTTTTTTGTGGCTTTTGCTAAATTATTTAAAAATGAATTATAGACATTATAACATTGACTTCTATGTGCTTTAGTGTGAATCTTTAAAAACAGAGAGACCGTTACCCTGTGAAACATGATAACAAGTTTAGACTTGACAAAATCAAAGCAAATGATCCTCAGCATTGCATATCCAGTCTTTAATGTTAATTAACATATAGTTGATAAACTCAGAGTATAGACTGATCCCTTATATAATCCAGTGCTGCTGCTGCTAAGTTGCTTCAGTCGTGTCCGACTCTTAGTGACCCCATGGACTGCAGCCCACCAGGCTCTTCCATCCAAGGGATTTTCCAGGCAAGAGTACTGGAGTGGGTTTACATTGCCTTCTCCAATATAATCCAATAGTCTAATGTTATGCTTTGTAATTTATGGCATGGTTGTGGTAATCAGGAAATAATGTCTGAAATAGGGGTCAGAAGATCTGGTTTTAAGATCTGTCATTAACCTAATGACTAATCAGTTTTGTCTGAGATCAAAATGGCTCAAAAAAGAAAGGGCTCGTGTAACTAGAATGTATAGTTTTATCAAAGCAATAATAATGCTTTTAATAAATAGTCACATAGCACTTGCTATTAATATATGGCAAGCTCTACTCTAAGCATGGGATTCCTAGGTGGTAATCTGCCTGCCAATGCAGGAGACGCAGGAGACACAGGTTTGATCCCTGGGTTGGGAAGATCCCCTGGAGGGGGAAATGGCAACCTACTCCAGTATTCTTGCCTGGGAAATCTCCTAGACAGAGAAGCATCATGGGCTACAGTCCATGGAGCCAGAAAGACTGAGCATGCACACAAACACACAAAGAATCATTCATTTCTCATAACAGCCTCATTTCCATTCATTAACATCATTTTACAGATAAGGTGATGGAGACATAAAAAGACTGAGTGTCTTGCCTGAGGATGTCACATAGTGTGTCAGTGGCAGAGCTGTGACTCAAATGAAGGTTGTCCGGCTCCACCATCTGGCTTAGGACGTGGCGGGTCCAGGGACTCAAGCTTTGCCTATAGGACCCACCTTCCTCCCAGACCACGCTCTCTCAGTTGTTCTTTGGCTCCATTTTCAAACCAAGCTTCCTCCCATGATCGAAGCATGGTTTTCATTTGTTCCACCTTTACTCTCAATCACCCTCATAGAAAACATGCATCTCTTTTTTCCAACAATTTCCTATGAAAAGGCTTCTTATTGAGTTCCACTGTGTCTGATTAACCTGACTTGAGTTTCGACCTACCCCTCAACAAATCGCTAAGTCTGGGGAACATTTTTGCACTCAGAGCTGGGACTGTGGTCACCCCTTTTGAATGGATAGAGACTAAAAGAAATGGTGGCTCCTCAAAGGAACCCAGAGTACTATTTCTGGAAGAATGGGGACCGAACGCTGAGTGAACACCCCGAGATCCCAGCGAGAGCTTGCTGCACAAACCCTCAGTTTTCTTACTTGCGAAGAGAAGGCAATTGGACATCCTGCTTTCTAAAGAAGGCTTTCAGCTCCAACATCTAAATTCTATTCAATTCATGAAGTAAAGGGTGAGAGACAAGGAAGCATTTGCTGCAAGTGCCAGAGACAGTAAGCGGCAGCGTATGGGTTAAAACCTGAGATTCATCAATCCCAGGCCAGTGTCTACTCCTCCCAGTTCCAGAGCCAGTGACAGGTGGAGGGCCTGGACTAAAACTCTAAAAAAAAAAAAAAAAAATTAATTGCTTGAATTGCTCCTTAGCTTGAAGCATCTGTGGCTTTGCAAAAATGAAAAGGATTATGATATAATTCTTGACCTCATTTGAAAGATAAATATTAGATCAGTAATTTTTAATAGAGCTCCCAAAACATACAAAATGACTTTTTCAGAGGATCCTCCAAGATTAACCTGAGTTTCCACAGGAATGCATGGCTGATGTTGCCAGGTAGTACTTGTCTGATGTCATCAAAGGAAATAATGGCTACAGATAGCTTTACCTGGCCCAGCATCAAAGCTGTTGACAAGCAAGCAAGAGAAAGTCCACCCAAGCTTGGCGCGTCTGGATCTGTACAAACTCGTGTTGATCTTCATCTCTCAGCCACTTTGAAGTAAACCTTCCTAGGAAACCAACTCAGGGACCACTTCATACCTCAGGCTTGAGAATAGAGGAAGCCTGGTGGGCTACAATCCATGGGGACACAACTGAGCACACAGCTCGTATATGTATGCTACTTATAGTCTTGTTATTTAAAAAAGAAAACAAAACAGGAATTCAGTGGAGGCACACACACACGTACACATACACAAAAGCTTTATGACAGCATGTGCTCCATTTGCCTGTCTGCTTTGTTCTCCCTTGATTAGCCAGTTTCTTTTTATGTGAGCCCCGCTTACACAGGAAGCCAGATTGATTGGTATTTGGTAGTTGTCAATCACCCCTGATATCAAAACTCCTTGTAAGTTATTGGCTACTGGCTGCTATTGGGTTAGCTGCCCACTCTATGTTGTACTGGCCATGCTTGCACCAAGGGAGGTGAAGATCAACAGGAGTTTGTACAGATCCAGATGCACCAAGCTTGGGTGGACTTTCTCTGGCTCATTTGTCAACAAGTCTAGAAGTTCTTTCAAAAAAAATGATGTTATGAGTAGAAAAGTTCAGATGAAACAGGATGCGAGAAAGGACAAGACGTCATGACAGGCTGATCTGGTACCTCTGCTCTTCTGAAACCATGAGACAAATCTGATTTCCATTATTTTCTTCTTATTGCCATTTTCAATGATGAACCCAAATGCTTATATTGGATTTGTGATCCTGTGCAAGCAAAACGTGTGCAAATATCTGGTCTTCCTATGGTGCAGAAATGTTCATTTTGGCCCCTCAGACCCATGTTTTGGTATGAAAAGGAGAGTTTCTCCTCTTCCTTAATGCTTTGCACAAAACTCTAAAACACTCGACGTTTACCCGACCCGCATCCCGTTTGCCACCAGCCCCAGTGCCGTTTGTGTGTACTCAGACGCTTCAGTCGTGTTCGACTCTTTGCAACACTAAACGGCTGTAGCTCGCCAGGCTCCTCTGTCCCTGCAATTCTCCAAGCAAGAATAGTGAAGTGGGTTCCATGCCCTTCTCCAGAGGATCTTCCTAACCCGGGGATCGAACCTGGGCCTTCCGCATTGCAGGCAGACTCTTTACTGCTCAGCCATCAGGGAAGCCCCCACTGCCATTTACCCCCTCACTAAAGTACAAATTACATAATAGGGAGGAAGCAAAAGAAAGACTTAACATTTATTGAGCACCTACTTAGTACCAGGAATGTGATACCATATGACTTACATATTTTGTCTCCATATATTCCAACAACAGTACACAAAGTAGATCTTATTATCACTATTATATAGATAAGGAAATTGAGACCCAAAAATGTTTGTCGACTTTTCCAAGATCACTCACCTGCAGCCCTGGTATTCAAAGCTAGTTTATAGGTCTCACCATCCGTATCTCATCTGTCCATTCACTCCCTTTATTTCTCTTCACAGCGTCCTGCCAGGGGTTAGGAAAATGGAGAACAACACATAAACACCAGCCCCTCATTATGGTCAATATAAAAAGGTTCTGTGATCATATATCTTGGCTATTTCTGTATATATTTCTCCCATAAAATTCATGGTACCACTGACATATTAATGGCTCTAAAATGTCTAAATAATTCAATTTAGTTTTCCTTGGCCAGTGCTTCCTAAATTAACTTGATCACAGGATGCTTTTGCAGATAGCACCCATGAACATCTCATAAGCATTAAATTTCATGGAAAACTCTTTGGGGAACATGACATTGCATGATGCCATCTTCCCCTCATTTAGTGAATGAGAATATTGGGTTAGAAACAAAATTGTCATTTGTGAGTGACAATTCTGACTGCGACGGAAGTAATGTTTTGTGTTAGGACTCACAGCTAATGACTGGTAGAACTAGGGGGCAGAGGTCAGGGTCCCAGATGTAACGGTTACATTAATGAAGCCTTAATGTAAGAGAGTCACACATCTTTGCCTTTTCTTCTGTCCCCCCCCCCCAGGATGTCATTCACACATCTGTCCTCATGACAAAATCTTACCACTTAACAAAGGAAATGTTTTTGATCCACTTTTTTTGGATCCACTTTACAGTGATCTCTCTCGCTGTCTCTTTTTCTTTCATAAACTCTTAAAACATTTACAGAAGGGTAGATAAATGCAAAAGGAAAAAAAAATGCTATTCCCCCACATTGTGCCAAAGGCTGATATCTCTAATCAAATGTGTCACTTCTTTACCTTGAACCAAGGCATGATTCAACCTGAATTTCTTAATACACGCTCAAAGTAGCCTCTATAGATCTCCCTGCACTGACATGGAAGAAAAAACACGTTTGCCATGCTAAATTTAGAGCACAGCTCTGTGTTGTGTGCTGCCTTTCCCCTTCCTAGTCTTTTATTTTGCTCAAAGGTGGCAGGTGGAGATTGTGTTTTCTGTCCCTCAGTCTCTGAGAGTACTTGGCACACAATGGAAGATGTCATGTGCAGTTATGGTCTCAAACCATAACATTTCAGCCCCTCAAGAGATGGTAGCTTTACAGAATCACAAAACTTTAAATCTAGAAAAAAAATCCGATAAAGAGGGAATCAAAGAGTTGAATGTTCAGGGAACAGGTGTGGTCACAACAAGACGGAGCCTGGGGCCCTCTGAACACCAAAGACTTAAGGAGTTGGGGGACACAAGCGCTCCACATCTGTCTTTCTTATCAGCAGGAGAGTAACCCATCGTAAAATGAACCAAGCCTTGCAGCCTCTCAAATTCGTCTGAGAAGAACCTGTGGGATTTAGCGTAGTATTGGTAATTTTCTTCAACTTACAAGACAAGTAAATCACTTGGGCACTTACCCATCCCCACAAGGCATGCTTTCTCCTCCTTTTAGGCTTTTGAAATCCTACTGGAGATTGCCAAGTAATACGTATGTCCTCTTATAAAATTCCCCAAGTCTGAGGTATAAGAGTGGAAAAGACTGTTTTAATGTCTATATGTGGAGCAAATGGACCCACTAGGTTCTTCGCTTTGCCAACTGGCTGGCCCTGCCTTCTCTTTCTCTTTAAAAAACTGAGCAAATTGCCCAGAGATAGAACCAAATATACCAAAATGGAGAATGGCAGAAAAGTGAAAGCTTTAGTCGCTCATTCGTGTCTGACTCTTTGTGACCCTAGGGAATGTAGCTCTCCAGGCTCCTCAGCCCATGGGAGTCTCCAGGCAAGAATACTAGAGTGGGGAGCCATTCCCTTCCCCAGGGGATCTTCCCAACCAAGGGACTGAACCTTGGTCCCCTGTATTGCAGGTGGATTCCTTCCTACTGAACACACCAGAGAGAATGGCAGAGAAAACACAAATTAAGGTGGGAGGGGGGTTCATGTTTGGGAGTTCGTATAAAAAAATAAATAAAAAAAAAAAAAAATGAATCCAGAAAGGTCAACATCTGAATACTAACAATTCCAGAGAGAATGATTTGAGAAAATGGAAGGGAAGAAAAAATAATGAAATAATATGAAAATAATTTCCAGAGGAGAAGGACACAGTACCTCAGATTAAAAACCTACCTGAGTCCTCAATACTGAAATGTTGTGTCCCACTGTAAGACCATGATGATGAAAATTTTAAAACATGGAATAAAGAGTTGAAGAGCCATTTTGTCAAATCAAATGACCAATTCACAATTTTCCTTTTTTCTTGATCTTTTAGTTGCATCTAACACAGCAGATTAAAACACGTTTGTCATGTAACTTCCATGGGCTTAGAAGTGGCGCAAGTGGTAAAGAATCTGCCCGCCAATGCAGGAGGCACAAGAGACTCCAGCTCAATCCCTGGCTGGGGGCGAGCCCCTGGAGGAGGAAACAGCAACCCGTTCCTGTATCCTTGCTGGGAGAATCTCAAGGACAGAGGAGCCTGGTGGGCTAAAGTCTATGAAGTCTCAGAGTCGGATACAACTGAGCACACAGTACACGTTTCACTCCGTAACATTGCATTCCTGTTTTTTGGTCCCATCTCTGTCTCTTCTCCCCTTTCTCTCTTTCTAGATTGTCCTCATATTCCTAAACTTCTGAGAGAAGCCTCTGGCCTTCACTCAACTAAATGTCAGGTGATCCTCCCATTCATCAGGACAACCAAACTATCCCCGTTCAATTCCAAAACATCTCCAACAAGCAGTTCTACAGAAAATTAGAGCCACAATATGTGAATAGTTATTAACGCATTTTGCCTAACTTGGGGCCTGCCTTCGGAAATGCCACCCTCTATCTTCAGAGCTCAGTTTCCTGGTCTTCTAGTTGAAGACGCTGTTCTAGATCAACGGTAGCAGTAGCAGCACTGTTAGTCGCTCAGTCGTGTCCAACTCTTTGCAACCCCGTGGACTGTAGCCCGCCAGGCTCCTCTGTCCATGGGATTCTCCAGGCAGGAATACTGGAGTGGGTTGCCATTATCTTCTCCAGAGGATCTTCCCGACCCAGGGACTGGACCCAGGTCTCCTGCATTACAGGCAGATTCTTTACCATCTGAGCTACAGGTAGCCACGTTAAATGTCAATGGGAAAGGTAGGTAACATAAATCAAAAGATGAGTCGGGAAAGAAGAAAATACCATACAGCTTGGTTCAACTTTCATGATCTCATTTTTTCAGAGATAAATGGGTCATAAAAATAAATAATTATTTTATTTATTATTTATTAAATGAAAGAATTATTCTTTCAAAAAATAATATTTTTGCAACAGTGCCAAGGTGATATAATGACCCTCGACCTCAGTGCTGGACCCAGAGAGAGGGATGAGACCATATCACAGGGAAACCCACATCTCCTACAGGGCCCAGTGGCTATTGAACTTCATTTAATTGTTACCAGGTGGGCTTGCCAGCCCAATGTTAACATACCTTTCATTTTCTCAAAATAATCCAAAATGTTCAATTTTTAAAGTGCAAAGTGTGTGAATGATTAAATGCCTTTTCACTTCTATTTTAAAATATCATTAAAGTCAAGCAAAACACATGTATAAGATGATTTAGTTCATAGCTCTCCTGTTTGCTCCCACTATTTCTCCTTCCATCTTTGAAGATCATTCTAGGGCAAATCCTATTAAAGTTACCTTTTGGGGGTTTTGTTAAAGAGGAAATTCCTAGAATTACAAAAAGCCCACTTGTTAGAGGGTTAGTCCAGGGGGCTGGAATTTGGTGCCTTTCATTTCAAACATGAAAGTCAGAAAGTCTGCTCTAAGATTGTTTTAGAAGCAAAACTGGTTATCTAACTTTAAATAAGCCAACACACCCAGGCAAGGTTATAAGATGTCCAGGCCATTCTTGGGAGTTTATTTATTTATTTATTTTCAGAGAAGGACAGGATGCAAGGCCTACATTTCCTTTAAATATAGCACCACCCCTGACATTATTTATACTTTCCCCTTTGCAACACTTCCAGTGCACTTTAAAGGAAAGCGATAAGGAGAAAGGAAAAGGGAAGTAACTTACCCCCCGACACACGTGAGGACCACAAAGTGTCTGTTCTAGGGGTTGTGGACCAAGCTCTTCAGCTACCCTTGTTTTATCTATTTATTTCTTGTTTTGTTTTTTAAGAGAGTAAACTTCATTCTACATCTGGAACGTGCTTCCTAGGAAGTGTAGGAGGGCCACAAATCTTTTCTCTCAAGGATCACTGTATGAATGGGGCAAGGAGACAAGTGCTGTGTACATTATGCAGTTCACAGTCTGCTCAGCTATCAGCTAGGGGAAGGAAGCTGGAGAAACAGGACATGGCAGGTTAGAAAATAGTTTATGGAATGCGAAGGAACAATACCCAGCTCCCCTGGAAGGCCAGTCCTCTCTGGATTGTTGCAAGTTCAGACCAGAGGCTGTTCAAACAGCGGCTGGGTGGGGGAAGTCAGCCTGCTGTCAGAACAGGTCTTTGGTGCCCAGCCTCTTGCTACAAGCTTAGAAGGCAGTACACGGTAGTGAGCACACACTTTGGAGTTAGACAAATGTGGGTTCAGCTCTCAGATACTCCAGTTGTCAGCTTTGCAGTATGTGGAAAGAAATAATTCTTTCTCATATATTTACATACTATTTCTCTCCTGTGTAAAATGATATGAAGTTGGCCAAGTGTGGTTTTGCAAGATTAAATACTGTAACGAATATAAAGTGAATAGTATATTGCCTGACAGTAAGTGCTCAATAAATTTAGATTTCTTTTTTTTCTGAGTGCCAAAAGAATGGATCTATCTTAGATCAGCTGCTTGAATAGTAAGTTTTGTGCTGGACAATGTGCTCAGTGACAGTATGTTTAATCTCAGGTTTACATTTTTAAAGACTCAATATTTTGTCAAATTTAATAGTGGGAAATTTTTAAATTGCAAAGATTACTAAGCAGCATGTACTGAAAAATTATATCTTGCCCCGGTCCCTGCCTGCCACAGTCCCCTCTCAGCTGACATGCAATGACTAGGGAAGCGTTTATATTACCCCCTTTTCCCAGATGAAAAAATGGAGGCTCAGGGAGCTTAAATAATTTGTCCAAGTAGACATAGCTATTAAGTGGCTAATATAGGCTTAGGGATCTCGTCAGTTTAAATTCAGAGTTTGAAAACATAACTGTCATACAAATCAGGGAGAAGCAGCATTTCCCATCACTCTGGCTAAAAGGTTCTGAAATTAATCTGCTATGTCTTCACCAAATGGAGAAACCATTTGTCCATCTGTGAAGATCTTATGTGGCAGCTTCCTCAATAATTCCCTAGGTCAAAATGCCCATCTAGACAT
>SJYX01019649.1:18923-30540 GCA_006410675.1 Oreotragus oreotragus | reverse complement strand
GTCAGGAAGCAACAGTTAGAACTGCACATGGAACAACAGACTGGTTCCAAATAGGAAAAAGAGTACGTCAAGGCTGTATATTGTCACCCTGCTTATTTAACTTCTATGCAGAGTACATCATGAGAAACGCTGGACTGGAAGAAACACAAGCTGGAATCAAGATTGCTGGGAGAAATATCAATAGCCTCAGATATGCAGATGACACCACCCTTATGGCAGAAAGTGAAGAGGAACTAAAAAGCTTCTTGATGAAAGTGAAAGAGGAGAGCGAAAAAGTTGGTTTAAAGCTCAACATTCAGAAAACGAAGATCATGGCATCTGGTCCCATCACTTCATGGGAAATAGATGGGGAAAGAGTGGAAACAGTGTCAGATTTTATTTTGGGGAGCTCCAAAATCACTGCAGATGGTGATTGCAGCCATGAAATTAAAAGACGCTTACTCCTTGGAAGAAAAATTATGACCAGCCTAGATAGTATATTCAAAAGCAGAGACATTACTTTGCCGACTAAGGTCCGCCTAGTCAAGGCTATGGTTTCTCCCGTGGTCATGTATGGATGTGAGAGTTGGACTGTGAAGAAGGCTGAGTGCCAAAGAATTGATGCTTTTGAACTGTGGTGTTGGAGAAGACTTTTGAGAGTCCCTTGGACTGCAAGGATATCCAACCAGTCCATTCTAAAGGAGATCAACCCTGGGATTTCTTTGGAAGGACTGATACTAAAGCTGAAACTCTAGTACTTTGGCCACCTCACACGAAGAGTTGACTCATTGGAAAAGACTCTGATGCTGGGAGGGATTGGGGGCAGGAGAAGAAGGGGACAACTGAGGATGAGATGGCTGGATGGCATCACGGACTCAATGGACATGAATCTGAGTGAACTCCAGGTATTGGTGATGGACAGGGAGGCCTGGCGTGCTGCCATTCATGGGGTCGCAAAGAGTCGGACATGACTGAGCGACTGAACTGAACTGAACCGAACTGAGGCTGTTGTAACAAGGACACCCAACAATAATGAAATGGCTTAAAGAAGTCAGAGACCATTTCTCTGTCTTGTAACAGTGGACATGTATTCCAGGTGGGAGTACATGTCTGCTCCATGTATTCATTTGGAAATCCAGGATTTTCCAAGCCATTGCTTTCTTTCCTATGGTCTTGTCCTCAGCTCTGTGGTAAGGTTAGGGTGCTGTGGTTTCGATCTTGTAGAATGGGGAAAGAGCACGGAGGAGTCCCATGTTTCAAACAGCACTTCTGCTCACCTTGCTGTGGCAGGGGATTCATCCCTTGACCACTCCTGACAGCAAGGCCGACTTAGAAATAAGTTAGTAGCCACACATGCCTAGCTACATGTCTATTACCACAAAAGAAAATAAGAATGGATTTTGATGAACTGCTACAGTCTTAGCCACATTAACCATTATAGAACCCCTTTTATAGAGGAGAAAAGTAAGGCTGAGGAAACTTGCCTAAAGTCACATAACCAGTAAGTGGCAGAGCCAGAATTTGAACCCAAATCTCCAACTCTCATTCCTGCACATTCCATAAGGTAGACTCTTCTTGCTCTTCCATGTATATAGTTATCCCTCTCTACAATTCCAGTTCTTAAATAGCATCGCCTACCATCAGCAACATGTATATAGGTATAGGTTACTAACCAGAGCTCTGTCAGTTGCCTGGTTCCCTGTAAAAGTTGCTGCTTCCTCCTTAACTCCCAACCAGTACATTCTTTCCCATTCTCTAGGGGAAGAGGTGTTGAAGGAAGGATTGAGGCAATTGCCCCAGGTCTGGCACACAGAAAAAGAGGGTCTACACAGTTATGCTCACCTGTAATGGTTGTTACTTGAGAACTTCAGGGGAAATCCAAGAGACAAACTGAGGTCAGAAGCAGAGACAGAAAAGATATGATGCATAGAGGAGCAGGGGAAAGTATACATGGAGCATGGATGGCCACGAAAGTCAATTCAAAAAGAGACTGAATGGAAAAACTGAGGATCTAGTACAGACTGAGTGAATTTAGGTCATTACAGATTTAGTATGTGTCAGAGCATTGCTCTTATTAAAAAGTATTCTTTTCTAATTTGAATTGGCAGCACATTCATTAAAAGAACAAAGGAAATACAAAGTAAAAAAAAAAAAAAACTCTCTTCAACCCTATGCCCCAGGCACCCAATTCTTCTCCTCAAAGGGACTGATTGTTATCAACTCCTTGGATATCCCCCTGGACATGCTTTATGTACATACAAGCAAATCTAGTATCAGTTCAGAAGTATTCTTTTTTCTCTTCTGTTACCCAGCTTTCTCCACCTTTTCTTTTTTTTTCTTTTTTTTTAAATTTTACTTTATTTTACTTTACAATACTGTATTGGTTTTGCCATACATCAACATGAATTGTGTACATCCGTGACGGATTCATGTCAATGTACGCCAAAACCAGTAGAGTCCTGTAAAGTAAAATAAAATAAAATTAAAAAAAAAAAAAAGACTAATCTGTGGTTCAATCCCACTTTTATTTGCTGGTAGTATTCCTGGGGGTATTGCATAGATTTTCTGATCCTCTGTTTCTTTATTCCTAAAAATTGAGTTTAAATAGTATAAAATTGTCATAATGATGAAATGAGATTCTTTGGGTAAAGAGCCTGTCAAAATTCCCAGTACATATTAGAAGCATTAGAAAGCAGAGGAGAAAAAAAATTAAATGAGAAAAGGGGGAGAGAGGAAGGAGGGGGAAAAAGGAAGGACACAAGAGAGGAAGGAAGGGAGGGAGGCAAGGAGTGAGGAAGGAAGGAAGACAGGCAGGGTTGTGCTGGTAGATGTTTAACAATTCAGGAACTGGTTCTGTGATAATAAATAAATACACGAAACCCAGAAGGGTAGTGTTTGCCAATGTCCATGGTGTAAATATTTGCATTACGGCTAATTTCATGCCTTCCATGAGAGATCAGCACAGCTCATAACATTTCTGAAAAATCCAATAATCAATTCTTTTTTTTTAATTTTACTTTATTTTACTTTACAATACTGTATTGGTTTTGCCATACATCAACATGAATCCGCCACGGGTGTACATGAGTTCCCAATCCTGAACCCCCCTCCCACCTCCCTCCCCATACCATCTCTCTGGGTCATCCCAGTGCACCAGCCCCAAGCATCCTGTATCCTGCAATCAATTCTTGCAAGCTGGTACGGGGGCGCAGTACCTATATGCTATTCAAGAAGAGGTATAAAAGGCCAGAGTTGAGGAAAAAAAAAAAACAAAACACTGGTCAGCCAGCCTTTATAGTGAATTCAAAATATCATTTCAATACCTTTTCAGAAAGGACAGTGCACTTGAAACTGTCATATGAGCTGGGCTTTCAAAACCTTTATTTATTATAATCCCTGAGTCTGGCATTTGGAGGTTCAACGGCACTCCACTCCAGTACTCTTGCCTGGAAAATCCCATGGGTGGAGGAGCCTGGTGGGCTGCAGTCCATGGGGTCGCACAGAGTCGGACATGACGGAGACGACTTAGCAGCAGCAGGATTTATACGTAAAAGTCAGAAATAAGTCTAAGCTCATAGGCAGGGCCACTTTGTAGGCCCTAACTTATGGTTTGCCTGACCTCCTTATAAAGAACCCCCTGAGCTGCGAAAGTGAATTGCACTGTTAGGAATATGTTGAGTTCTCAAAGCAGTTTCTCCAGGATAAAATGCAAAGATAGTCTTAACAGGGAATTGCATTTTGACCATTATCATTCATTAATGCCTCAGTGTTTGATTTGCTTATTTCACAACCAATTCTTTAGCATGAATCCAAGGGTAAGAGGCAGAGGGCAGGTAAGTTTTAGGATGGGGTCTGGGGAGTCAAAATCATCATAGATCTTAGGTCACTGGAAGAAGGTTGGCCTGTGGTGGGTCCTGAGCCACAAGGAAGTGATGAGAGGACCTAGGTCCAGAAGTGCCAATTTGAGAACTGGTCCTACATGAAAATAGTGAGTTTTTGTTTTCACATTATTTTTAATTAGAAAGAAAGAAACCTGCATCCTTATGTTTGAGTAATATTGGACAAATGGCTTACCCATTCTGATTCCATTAATATCAGTAAATTATTGTAAGTGTCCAATGAGGTAAATACGCATCTGGAATGAGGCAAGGTGTTAGGTTGATGACCCTCTGCTTGTTTTCTTAAGTTTCTTTCTCCTTTACAAATTTTCTCTGCAGGGAGAAAATGGAAAGACATGAGAGTGTTTCAAGATAGAGACAGCAAGACAAGTAAATGCCAAATGAGTGTGCGTGTCTGTGTGTGTGTGAGGGAGAGAGAGTTAAAATATGGACATCTGACTTCAGCTCAGTAGGTGGAGGAAGATTTTCTAACAACCACATTTTCTTTTTCTTTTTTTAAATTCCTTCAGTTCATTTCAGTTCAGTTCAGTTCAGTCGCTCAGTCGTGTCCGACTCTGCAACCCCATATTGCGTGTCTGTGTGTGTGTGAGGGAGAGAGAGTTAAAATATGGACATCTGACTTCAGCTCAGTAGGTGGAGGAAGATTTTCTAACAACCACATTTTCTTTTTCTTTTTTTAAATTCCTTCAGTTCATTTCAGTTCAGTTCAGTTCAGTCGCTCAGTCATGTCCGACTCTGCAACCCCATAAACTGCAGCACGCCAGGCCTCCCTGTACATCACCAACTCCCGGAGTTCACTCAGACTCACGTCCATCGAGTCAGTGATGCCATCCAGCCATCCCATCCTCAGTCGTCCCTTTCTCCTCCTGCCCCCAATCCCTCCCAGCATCAGAGTCTTTTCCAGTGAGTCAACTCTTCGCATGAGGTGGCCAAAGTGCTGGAGTTTAATTCCTTAGAAGTTACCAACCAGGTTAGGTTAGGAAACCCTTGATTTCCCCCTCCTTTCAGAGCATATTTCAGATGCTGCTTCTCTACCTAGGCTTTGCTTAATTCTCCCAGCAGAAACCAGCCCTTACCCTAACACCTGCAGTTTTCAGCTTCCTTTCCTTTTGCTCTAAGAGCAAGTCCTGTGCTGCCTTGCAACACAACCATCTTGTTGGGCCTGGATTTGTGATTTTAATCTTTTGTTCAGAGGAGCACAGGCCTCCCTCACATTACTTCGAGTTATTAAAAGTTATTGTAAGGAAATGCCAGACCTTGAGAAAAACAGGGATCTCAACCAGGTCTCATGGAAACAGAAGCACCCACGCAATCTAGCCTCCAGGAAAAACAGAGCTGGTCATACATCAAGGCCGCAGGGAGACAGAAACACCTTCAGGTACAGGAGGGTCACCTGGATCCTTCACACAGACACAGAGGGCGTTTTTGGACATCCACACCCTATCTGGCGGGTGCCTGTGCCTCTCCTGCAATGGGGTTCCCTGGGCTCTCTTCACCCTTACTCTGCCGTATCCCTGTCCCTGCTTTTCCCTCCCTGCTATCTGCTCATCTCCAAGAGAGAATCTGATGATCAAGGGGTCACTGTTATGCTACTGGCCAGCCCTTCCCTGTCACGCATAGCCAACTGGCCATCATCCACACCCTGTCTGGCGGGTGCCTGTGCCTCTCCTGCAATGGGGTTCCCTGGGCTCTCTTCACCCTCACTCTGACGTATCCCTGTCCCTGCTTTTCCCTCCCTGCTATCTGCTCATCTCCAAGAGAGAATCTGATGGTCAAGGGGTCACTGTTATGCTACTGGCCAGCCCTTCCCTGTCACGCATAGCCAACTGGCCAGCTGATGGTCTTTGAGTTAGATGTCCGCTCCAAGTAAATCAACCTTGGCCGAGGTGTTGAGTTCACACCTGGCACTAGCAAAGTTTCCTAGGTGAGTGGCTTATGTTTGTTCAAGAATTCCAACGCTGTAGCTGGCATGGCAGCATCTAAAACAAGGACTCACTGGGGAACTATCTTATCTACATACTGCTGTTTAAATTCCTTTTACGAGATAAGCAGACTGTCTCTTGTATGTCTCTGCATCCCCAACAGAAACTAATAGCTACTGCAGGAATGATTAAAATCCAATTTTACTGATGTTTTCACTAGATTGGTCTTAGTTTCTCATTAATGCTGACTCTGGTTTGAAAACAGTATATCTGTGCCTGTGATATGTGTATTTATCCATGTACTACAGACAGAATGACATACCTTAGAAAGGCATTACAATCATCTATAGAAAATAAAATAGCACGCAAAGGGTCTGGTATAGTTTAAAAATAAATTTTAATAAGATACCTCAGGACTTCTCATCTGGAGAGAACTTTAAATAGACATATCACATCTTCGTTCATTTATTATTTTTCTTAAACAGTTGTGGACTATACTCATGGCTATGACCCAGTTTCCATTAGATATTCAGTTGAAGCCCATTTGTTTTACAAGTACAACATATAGGTGTACAGTCTTCATTCATTACCTTCTCAGCCTACTGGAAGAGTTACACTGAATGAGGTCTGATTATTAGAAGATAACCTTTCTGATGAGGAAAGACTGCTATCTCCTGAGTCTTATTGGCTAGAGATCTCAGCTCTTGATGATCAAACCTCTCCAGTGGGATAAATGGGAAAAGGCACAAAGAACAATTGAACTGATTTTTGTTGTACTTATCATATTGCATCATAACATTGATTTATATGTCTTCAATCATACTAATGGGCTTCCCTGGTAGTTCAGTTGGTAAAGAATCTGACTGCAGTGCAGGGGACGCCAGTTCAATGACTGGTTTGGGAAGCTCCCCTGGAGAAGGGATAGGCTACCCACTCCATTATTCTTGGGCTTCCCTGGTGGCTCACACCATAAAGAATCCACCTGCAATGTGGGAGAAAGGAAAAGATATATCCATCTGAATGCACAGCTCCAAAGAATAGCAAGGAGAGATAAGAAAGCCTTCCTAAGTGATCAATGAAAAGAAATAGAGGAAAACAATTGAATGGGAAGACTAGAGATATCTTCAAGAAAATTAGAGATACCAAGGGAAATTTCATGCAAAGATGGGGTCGATAAAGGACAGAAACGGTATGTACCTAACAGAAGCATAAGATATTAAGAAGAGGTGGCAAGAATACACAGAACTGTACAAAAAAGATTTTCATGACCTAGATAATCATGATGGTGTGATCACTCACCTAGAGCCAGACATCTTAGAGTCCAAAGTCAAGTGGGCCTTAGGAAGAATCACTATGAACAAAGCCAGTGGAGGTGATGGAATTCCAACCGAGCTATTTCAAATCCTAAAAGATGATGCTGTGAAAGTGCTGCACTCAGTATGCCAGCAAATTTGACAGACTCAGTAGTGGCCACAGGACTGGAAAATGTGTTTTCATTCCAATTCGCTCAGTCGTGTCCGACTCTTTGCGACCCCATGGACTGTAGCCTACCAGGCTTCTCCATCCATGGGATTGTCCAAGCAAGAGTACTGGAGTGGGTTGCCATTTCCTTATCCAGGGGATCTTCCCAACGAACCCAGGTCTCCCACAATGCAAGCAGACGCTTTACCCTCTGAGCCGCCAGGGAAGCCCCACATCCCAAAGAAAGGCAATGCCAAAGAATGATCAAACTACCGCACAATTACACTCATCTCACAAGCTAGTAAAGTAATGCTCAAAATTCTCCAAGCCAGGCTTCAACAGTACGTGAACCATGAACTTCCAGATGTTCAAGCTGGTTTTAGAAAAGGCAGAGGAACCAAAGATCAAATTGCCAACATCTGCTGGATCATCAAAAAAGCAAGAGAGTTCCAGAAAAAGCATCTACTTCTGCTTCATTGACTATGCTAAAACCTTTGACTGTGTGGATCACAACAAAGTAGAAAATTCTTAAAGAGATAGGAATACCAGACCACCTTACGTGCCTCCTGAGAAATCTGTATGCAGGTCAGGAAGCAACAGTTAAAACCATACATAGAAAAATGGACTGGTTTCAAATTGGGAAAGGAGTACATCAAGGCTATATACTGTCACCCTGCTTATTTAACTTATATGCAGAGTACATCATGCAAAATGCCAGGCTGGATGAAGCACAAGCTGGAATCAAGACTGCCAGCAGAAATATCAATAAGCACAGATATGCAGGTGACACCACCCTTATGGCAGAAAGTGAAGAAGAACTAAAGAGCATCTTGATGAAAGTGAAAGAGAAGAGTAAAAAGCTGGCTTAAAACTCAGCATTCAAAAAGCTAAGATCATGGCATCTGATACGATCACTTCTCAGCAAATAGATGGGGAAGCAGTGGAAACAGTGACAGACTTTATTTTCTTGGGCTCCAAAATCACTGCAGATGATAACTGAAGCCATGAGATTAAAAAATGCTTGCTCCTTGGAAGAAAAGCTACAACCAGCCTAAACAGCATATTGAAAAACAGAGACATTACTTTGCCAAGAATGGTCTGTCTAGCCAAAGCTATGGTTTTTCCAGTAGTCATGTATGGATATGAGAGTTGGATCATAAAGAAAATTGAGCACTGAAGAATTGATGCTTTTGAACTGTGGCATTGGAGAAGACTCTTGAGAGTCCCTTGGACTGCAAGGAGATTCAACCAATTCATCCTAAAGGAAATAAGTCCTAAATATTCATTGATAGGACTGATGCTGAAGCTGAAACTCCAATACTCTGGCCACCTGATGCGAAGAACTGACTCACTGGAAAAGACTCTAATTCTGAAAAAGATTGAAGACAGGAGGAGAACGGGATGACAGAGAACGAGATGGTTGGATGGCATCAGTGACTCAATGGACATGAGTTTGAACAAACTCTGGGGGTTGGTGATGGACAGGGAGACCTGGGGTGCTGCAGTCCACGGGGTTTCAGAGAGTCAGGCACGACTGATCAATTGAACTGAACTGAATCATACTAATCTCCATCCATCTTAATACCCCTGTCAAAATGCTGGCTGTCCCGGGCTTCCCTGTTGGCTCAGGGGTAAAGAATCCACCTTCCAGTGCAGCAGACATGGGTTTAATCCCTAGTCCAGAAGATCTCACATGCTACAGAGCAACTAAGCCCATGAGTCACAACTGTTGAGCCTGTGCCCTAGGGCCCATGAGCCCCAACTACTGAAGCCCATGGGACCCAACTACTGAAGCCCATGTGTCCTAGGGACCATGCTCCATACCAAGAGAAGCCACTTCAATGAGAACCCTGAGCACTGCATCAAGAGAGTAGCTCCCACTCATTGCAACTAGAGATAGCCTGGACCCAGCAGTGAAGACCCAGCTCAGCCAAAGATAACTAAATAAATAAATAATTTTTAAATGCTGCTGTATAACAGGATTTGGTAATTCTTTTCTAAATAAATCTTCAAATACACAAATGTACTAACCAGTGAATGAAAGTTCTTTCTCACCATGATTTTTATTGTTAATTTTTCCCAACACTTTCTTAATTTGATGGCCTTAAATCTTATTCCCTTCTTCACCTTCATCTATTTATACTAGGTAGGGTTGCCAAGTATAACCAATACAGACAGAGGACACCCAGTTAAAATGGAATTTCAAATGAACAATTTTTAATGCAGAGTTAAGTATGTCCCACATGAATTTGTTATTTATCTGTATATTTAACTGAGAGTCCCATGTTTTTCCTGGCAAACCTAATACACGCTCGATTGTTTAAGTTTATTTTTAGGTTTCAGGTCTTCCCATCCCCATCCCATCTCTGATCACCCCTATTCCATGCATCCCTGGCCCTTGCAACATGGATCATACTGGTGGGCTGGAATGTCAGCTGGAATGGCTCTTGTTTTAATAAAAGGAGAAGCAAGGCTTCTGCCCCTGCCTAAAAGTGAGCAGTCTCCAAAAACTTCCTAAAGAAAACAGGGACTGCCAGGAGAAGCGAGCCGTCCCTCTGGAACACTTGCCTCTTTTGTCTAAATCAAAGAAAAGAGCCATTCAGAAACCAAACTGATTAAAACTGAGGGAAATTGCCAGACCATTGATAACTGCAGCGAAAGGGCAGTGGTCAGTCCAAGGGATCGCCACTTCAGAGGGAGTTGTATGCCAACAGCCAATCAAGCGCTTTAGCAAGAAGCAACCTTTTAGTGACCCACAGTTCCCCGCTTAGGGAACATTTCACACAAGCCTTTAAAGCCAGGCCAAAGCATTTTCCACACAATATTTACCTTCAATTCCCCAGCCTAGGGGAACTGAAAATCATTCAGTCTCTAAATGTCTTTCACATGCTTAAGAGATGAATGAGACTGGCGTCCACCAGCACAGCTCTCTCCGTTCACCAGCCTTTGAAATATGGCCAGTGGGCAAGACCTAGTGCTCTGCACACCCCAGTGGGACTCTGGTTACCCACCGCCCTGCAGCCCCATCAGACAGCTCGGAAATGCTACTTCTGTGCAACCCCATGAAAACCTGAGCACTTGTCTGGTTTGTGTTTTTTGCTCCTACATCCTCTCACATGGAGTTTTGACAAAGACAAATCTCCCCTCTGTTTTAAAGGGAATCTGTATTTATAAATTCGGTGAAAGAATTTTGACCTGGAACCTGGGAGACTGGGAGTGGTCCTGGCTCAGCCATAGACATGCTGAATGGTTTCTGGAAAGCTGGAGAATATTTGTAGACTGCAACTTTCTCATTGAGAAAATAGCAAAATTGGAAGTGGTCCATGGGTCAAAACTATGCTAATGGCTGCAATACCTGGAAACACCAAAGAAAAAGTACAATATAGACATAAAATTTAATAAATATATAAACATAATTTTAAATAATAGGCTTAAAATAATGCTTGCTAAATATTTTCTTCTTTGAAATTTCCATATGTATGCTATATATGTATGCAAGTATATTTATATAACTATAAATATAGGTGCATCTAAAGTATACATATATTTATACGTGCAATTATGAATATGTATATTTCAATATATGTGTATACATGTGTGTATACATGTGTGTATACATGGTTACATATATGCATTACATATTCAGTTCAGTTCAGTCGCTCAGTTGTGTTCGACTCTTGGCAACCTCATGAATCGCAGCACGCCAGGCCTCCCTGTCCATCACCAACTCCCAGAGTTCACTCAGACTCATGTCCATAGAGTCAGTGATGCCATCCAGCCATCTCATCCTCTGTCATCCCCTCTTCCTCCTGTCCCCAATCCCTCCCAGCATCAGACTCTTTTCCAATGAGTCAACTCTTCGCAGGAGGTGGCCAAAGTATTGGAGTTTCAGCTTTAGCATCATTCCTTCCAAAGAAATCCCAGAGCTGATCTCCTTCAGAATGGACTGGTTGGATCTCCTTGCAGTCCAAGGGACTCTCAAGAGTCTTCTCCAACACCACAGTTCAAAAGCATCAATTCTTCGGCACTCAGCCTTCCTCACAGTCCAACTCTCACATCCATACATGACCACTGGAAAAACCATAGCCTTGACTAGAGGGACCTTAGTCGGCAAAGTAATGTCTCTGCTTTTCAATATGCTATCTAGATTGGTCATGACTTTTCTTCCAAGGAGTAAGTGCCTTTTAATTTCATGGCTGCAATCACCATCTGAAGTGATTTTGGAGCCCAAAAAAATAAAGTCTGACACTGTTTCCACTGTTTCCCCATCTATTTCCCATGAAGTGATGGGACCGGATGCCATGATCTTCGTTTTCTGAATGTTGAGCTTTAAGCCAACTTTTTCACTCTCCTCTT
>SJYX01019649.1:0-18820 GCA_006410675.1 Oreotragus oreotragus | reverse complement strand
TTTTCCTTTAGCACCTTTATTATTATCTGTGCCATGTATTCAGATTCTAAGTAAGGTCTTATTTGTTCTGGGGGATCTATTGATAGAAAAAGACCTAAAATAAGAAAGGCCTAATTCACTCAGAGTGAGTTCAGTGGCTTGGTCACGATCTGTCTCTTATACACATCTAGATGTGTATAAGAGACAGACATTTATATGTCTGGGATCAGCAAGTTTTATTGTAAATAAGTTCTCTGGGTGATTCTACATATTAGACAGTTCTAGAAATCAGTAAGCTCTCTGGGTGATTCTGCAGATTAGACAGGTCTAGAAATCACTAGAGAAAAAGGTTGTCAGTCTTGTCTTGGTTAGCATTTCCCTTCATGGTAGGAACGTTGAGTGTTGTTTCTTTCTGCCTATGCTCAGGAGCCTAGAGGCTGGACACAGAAGGGAAGGGTCAATCAGGGTCTCTGAGGATGTCTAAACAGTCAACGAGGTCCACACTAAGAAGGGAAGAGGAGGTGCCCTTTGTCCTCCAGCCAGGAAATCCACCCTTCTTGCTAGGAAGGAACTTCCTTAGAGTAGAAGGACGAGTGAATACCCCAGCTGCCTCTGGGGACAGGCTGGAGTCAGTTCAGTGCTTTCCATAAGCCCTGCCCTGCCCTGCCCTGTGGCACAGGAGGCTTTGTTTGAAGGACTGCCTTATTATTTGAATTGGGCCATGAAGGCCAGTTCTGCATTGCAGATCTCACACCATTTAGGAATTCTCTAGAAGAATGGACCCATTGCGGGGTGGGGGGTTAAGATGCTGACAGTCTCTGAATTCTCACCTGGAGAATCCCATGGACGGAGGAGCCTGGTAGGCTACAGTCCACGGGGTCGCAAAGAGTCNTGGGCCATGAAGGCCAGTTCTGCATTGCAGATCTCACACCATTTAGGAATTCTCTAGAAGAATGGACCCATTGCGGGGTGGGGGGTTAAGATGCTGACAGTCTCTGAATTCTCACCTGGAGAATCCCATGGACGGAGGAGCCTGGTAGGCTACAGTCCACGGGGTCGCAAAGAGTCGGACACGACTGAGCGACTTCACCTCACCTCTGAATTCTGGGTGGTAAAAGAGTCAGATATGACCAAGTGACTAAACCACCACATTCTTCTCATAGCTTGAAATGAATTCACCGGTGGTAGTGAAGACAAGTTTCTTTTGTAATTTTTTGAAGATTAGATAGATAGATAGATGATAGACCCAACATCTTTATCATAGCTCTTCTCCTAGGGAAGGCACAGGACAGGAGGTATGGGTGGAAATTAAAAATCTGGTTCACCCAAGCTATTGGAAAACTTTCCCACAAAATTAGATTTCTGCTACTTTGCGAGGAATTCTCCATCCCCACTGCCACTGTGCAGGGCCCACTACCTCCTGCCGAAACGCTGTTTCCTACCACGTCAGCTAACATCTTCGCTCTCAGCTCGATCCGTGCACTTTTTGTATTGCTGCCAGTAAGATATATCTCACATCTGCTCATGTCACTCCCCTTGGTGAAACCATTTGGTGACTTCCCACTGCCTACACTCTAGGCTCATCACAACCAAGCTCTGATTTTGTTATTCATTTTATCTACAGATACTTGTTTTTCAAATTCTGTGCTCCATTGGACTGTTCACCATTTGCTGCTGCTTTTAAATAATATTCTGCCTTTTCACAGCTTAATGTTGTTTCATCTGCTGTTTCTCCTCAATCTGAATTCACTTCTCGCTACTCATAACTGGTGAACTCCTATATATCCCTCAAGACCCAATCAAAGTTAAAATTTAATTGAATTACAACTCTGGTCCTAGAACAAAGCAGGAGGAATTATATTAATAATAACTATCAGTATTAACTGGGTTAATGAAATAGAGAACAGGTATGAACAGCCTTCCAGGAAAGAGAATTTCATAGACCAATATTGTTGATTAGCTTTAATGTTTAAAAGTCACTGATTCTATTAATAGCTAATCAGGGAGACAGAACAGTGATTGATTGGACTACAGTCTCTGATATCTCCCTGGGTGCAAATCCCAGGTTGCCACCTCCTACCTATATGAATAGAAATTAGTCCTGTCTAAAGGGAACTCAAAAGGGACACCACTGGCCAATGGGGAACCCACACCAATAGGTCACTGAGAATTTACCGTGTTCCAGAAGTAAGTGGTTTGCTATGTATCTTATCTATATGAAAAAGTCCAGTGACGTGGACACAATTATTAGACCTATTTTTAGGAGGAAAAATCTGTGATGCAGAAAGGTTATATAAGTTCTTCAGTGTCACAGAGTCCCAGATGACAAAGAGTCTATGCACATTGTCATAGTCGTTGTCTCATTGGTCATTAAGAAGAACTCTTGGACATGATATATTAGAAATATTTGTCCTTTCAAATGTCGGTTGCTCATATACATATAGACCAAAAATTTGTGATTGTTATATCATAAATTTGAACAGCATCTCAGTGATGTGACACTTGCAGGCACTAAAACCGACTCTGCCTCCATAGCATATATTACCCTTGAAATGTATTTCAGCTTAATTGTACTGTACAGCCAAAGAGCCTTATGTCATGAGTGATGCCCAGGATGACTTTCAGTGGTCAGTAAACAGCATTAAATGCTGACTGTCCAAGAAGAAAAAACAGGTTTACAGTTTGACTGAAATAACTTCACGCCATATCAAAGAAAACTGAGGCACAATATAGTTGAATAAAATCCTACCAACAGGGATGCACGTTTACTTTCCCCATTGTGAAGTGGAAACTTGGATTTTAAACTCCTGACTCACAATCTAGAAAAGGGTCCAGCTGCCCAAAGTCTTAGCAAAAAATCACAGTGACCTTTTTAGCTCATTAATTATGCAATTGGCCTAGCAAAATTAGCACAACTTGTGTTTATTTGAGGTCTCAGTTTTTTATAAAGATAAGCTTGTTGTCCTATCATTTATATACCTCATCTCTCCAGCTTGAGAAAGAGGGAGCAAAAATTGGGCAATCCTCCTGCCTGTATTGGCTCATCTCTTCCCACAGTCATTCCAGGACAGTTACATATAGGTCTGTCCAAAGCAGAGGAATGCAATAACATTTAAGAATACTCATAACACTGCAAGTTCCTGTTCAATTTCCAGCCATCTTTGTTAGACTTTGGGCCCATGAAGTCACCATGATTACTGTATTCAGCATCCCCAGATGTCCAGCAAAGGTTTTGTTAAATGGAAGATGGTCAATAGATTTTTGATGAAGAGTGAAAGGAAAAGATCATACTTCAGAATGGTCATCTGTTGGCCAGACTAATCACATGAATTAGAGTTCTCTTCCTCAACTACTCCTCAAGTTCTCCTAGAGAACTTTATTTTACATCAACCTCAATCTCTAGCTTCAGTCTATGTTACTCAAATCCACTAGCATATAAACTTCTTGATGGCACACACTTTGCTCCTTTTTTTGCAATCCACTCCAATATTCTTGCCTGGAGAATCCCACGGACAGAGGAGCCTGGTGGGCTCTAGTCCATCGGGTTGCAAGAGTAGGACATGACTTCGTAACTAAATCACCACCAACAATCACGCATGTCCCCACCAATAATCCTAGCTTAATGCCTGTTCTAGGTGCTCATGATGTGTTTGTTGAATAGACTGTGTGTGTGCTCAGTCATTCTCCTCTGTCTGACTCTACAACCCCATGGACTGTAGCTCTCCAGGCTCGTCTGTCCATGGGATTTTTCAGGCGAGAATACTGGACTGGGTTGCCATGTCCTCCTCCAGGGGATCTTCCTGACCCAGGGATCGTATCCATGTGTCCTGAATTGGCAGGTGGATTCTTTACCACTGCACCACGTGGGAAGCCCCTTACTGAACAGAACTAAATCTATAATCAAAAAGTTAACCAGAATGACCTGTCAAGAATACTTTCAATTCTAGTAATCCATAGTTTTGGAGTGCTACAAAGATATCTTCTAAAATGTCCTCATTTATTTCTGTATCTTTTTACTAAGCCATCTGTGATTCAGTCAGTCAGTGGTGAGGGAATTCCCAAGGAAATATTCATGTATTTTCATCTATATCATTCCTTGGAATACCAACCTTGGAAATACATACTTCCTTTGCTAATGTATTTTAAGACGGGATGCACTATACCCAGATGCCAGTCAAGGGATTTTAAGCAATGCTGCAACATTGTCAATTTTATATTTATTTTCTTTTATTTCTTTATTTTATTACTTTTATTACTTTATTTTATTCCTAAGAAGAATAAACATAGTAATTTCTAAATCCAATCAAATATATCTCCAGTTATACTAACTGGAGCCAAACTACATCCTTATATCAGAGGGCAACATAAAAGATCTTCACATTCTTCAGAGAGCATCTAACACAAACCATACTTCTTACAGAATAATGTCAACTATAAATTGGCACTTGACAAGAGCTCTGACCAGTCCATCCTAAAGGAAATCAGTCCTGAATATTCACTGGAAGGACTGATGCTGAAGCTGAAACTCTTGAGTGAACTCTGGGTGTTGGTGATGGACAGGGAGGCCTGGCGTGCTGCGATTCATGGGGTCGCAAAGACACGACTGAGTGACTGAACTGAACTGAACTGATGATGGGTTTGCATTGCGGAAAAGCATTTCTTCTATTCACTCTGAAGCATCTCATTTAATTGGGAGAAGCAACTCCTGAAACAAACTGAACTTCACTACACAGATAGGAAAGGAGTATAAACATGAGAGAACTTCACTGTGGAAGGTTTCCTCCTGTTTGAGTCCATCCTTAATTATTCCCTAATGATGACATTGTCACAGAACTCAGCCCACTGAGGAAAATAAAGGTTACTGACCATGACTTCCAACAGTAACAGTGTACAAAGGAAGTCAATTTCCTGCCCTTTGGCGTCCAAGCTAAACCATAGAGGAAAGTAATGTTCTAAAAATCCCCAGAGAATGTTGTTGACACATCAGTTTTCAAACTTTCTGAACTTACTTCCTCAATACAATTCAATAATCCAAGTTCTTCTTAGGTTGTTATTCAATGAATGGCACTGGAGAAGAATGAGCCTGTGGATAGGTTATCAGACGGACAGGGAAAGAAAAGAAAGAAATGGAGTAAAGGAGTAACAAAACATTAAAGTGTAAGTGAGAGGCATTTCATAAGAGGAATGAAAGTGCATCTGCCACAGGCAGGCAATCAGATTTCCCCACACAGTGGAGGATGGAATTCTTCGCAGAAGGCCAAACATCAGTCTCAGCCATGAACATTTCAGGACCCCAGAGACTGACAGTAGGGTATGGGAAGGGGAATGAGCGATGCCATTTTTCAAGGTCTAGGAAGGAATGTAAGCAGCCTTTCTTTAATGTCACCAAGCAGATGTGCTGAGACAGGCTTTGGAGAAGATTCTGGTTCCTTCTGCTTTCTCAGCCTGATCTGTGGCAGTTACTGAACACCCCAATCTTACATCTTAGCTGGTCAGAGCCTGAGTGAATTCTGACTCTGCCTTGCTGGACATTTCCCCACTCCTTGATGAGTATGTAGTCCAGAACTCTGGAGTTGTACTACTATCTCTCTCTATGCTTTCCCCTTCCTCTAGGCTTCACCTTTCTCGCCACCCTAAAGCACAATGCTGTGCAGCGTCAGGCAGGGAAGCCCTTCTAAAGCCTGGGCATCCGCCTGGCTTCCTGACTCCCATTCCAGTGCCTGTTCTTGCTGGAACATTGCCCTGAACTTCAGCCTCTTTGGCAAGGACACTGACAGCCTCACTGGCCCTCAGCCACCATCCTGTTCCTCTCAGCAGCTGGCCAGCATCCTGTTTCAACCTGAATAGCCCTCCTCCATGACCCTCTGCCACTCCCCTTCCTGACCACCAACTGGATAAGGGTTTCCATGATCCAGTGCTCAGTTTTGCCCCTGCTGTGCTCCCCTCCCTCCACTAGATGGGACCCCATGGACATCTGTACCAGCCAGGTCAAGCCCAGGTTCACTACACATAAAGACCAACTAACCCACATTATTTAAGCATGTTTATTAACTCATGTAACAAGAAGTCCAGAAATGGGAAGATTCCATGCTTGGCTAATTCCATGGCTCAAGCTGTCACTAAGGACCTATATTTTCTCAGCTTTCTGCTCTGGCGTTGCTACCATGTTGTCTATCCCTTTCCCAATATGGGCACAGCAGCTCTGAACAATCAGTGGTGGGCTGGAGTCAGTAACCTCAGGCTCCCAGGAGCCAGTTACTAAATTTGCCAGTCAGCTGTTGAACTATTGGTAGCTTGAAATCAGTCATTATGAGAGAATTTATACCACAGAAATGGAAATAGGCAAATGCCACAAATCAGGGCTCTTTGTTTTTGGAGAGTCAGTTATCACTGCATGACGTCATCACACAATAATATCTAGAGACAGAATGGGTCTACTTCTTAAAACATCTTTTTTGAAAAGTAAAGAAACATCTAGAAACCTTACAGAATATTTTCTAACTCCTATCTCCTTGGCCTAATGGTGTCATGTGCCCATTTTTCAACCAAAGATTGGCAAATCAATAGGAGGGTTATAATGACACAAACTGAGTACCTGAGAGCTGAAAATCAGGGTTCTCTTAGCTAGAAATAAGGTGGGAGATGGCTGTTAGGTGAGCAAATAGAAGGGTTTGTCACACACACACACATACACACAGCCCATCTACTCAGCTGACTGAGAGCCTATATCTCTGCCCTGGCCCACTGTGGAGTTTCCAGTAGGTTTAAGGGGCATACGGGTTATGAAAGCTGAGGTGTTTGCAAGCCTACCTCCGTAGAACAGTAAAAGACAACAACAGAAATCAATGAGGGGCAATTTTTTCTTAGGTTCTCAGCAAGCACCTGGCTTCTTTTAAGCACCATTAAATGAATAAAAATTGTCCTGTGTTTCCACTCAGTAATGCTTTTTCTATAAAGAAATTCACATTCCAAAAGAATTAAATGTTAGCCAGGAAGAAAATGACATTAGTTTTTATGTGTTGACATGCAATTTAAATTGAGTTAAATATAAAACTAGATTCAGTTAAGCAGGTCACTCAAAATTAACTTTTTTCAGTTCAGGCTTAACCTAATACTAATTTCTCTCCACCTTGAGTAGACTCTTAAGTTTGCTCACTTGAATCTTTTTTTTTTTTAAGTCAGTCCCTCCAAAGATTTGTCTAAGGTTGCAAAACTTTTCACTGATATTGTGAAGACTCAGGCTCCATGCTGTCTCTCTTCATATGACTTTCATTGCCCACAGGAATGGATCTCAAGCCTGCTCTCTGAAAATTTCAAGAAAGTGTTTAAATTGCCCTTCTCTGCATCCTATCCAACTTCTTGTGCCTTTTCCCTTCCATTAATGAAAACAGAAATAGAAATCTTCTGACCACATATGCCTATGTTTGTCATAAAGAGTCAGGCTTAAATATATTAAACTTTTATACAAGCCTCTGTATGGTATAAAAACAAGTACAGAACTCAGTCTTCATCTTCGAAGAACTGATAGTCTGGCTACAAGTTACAAACAGCGAATGAGCACTATAAAAAGAAAAAAAAAAAACAGACACTTGAGAAAGGGAGAAATCATTTTTGAGGAGATGGCAGAAATTTTGTTTTCTTTATTAATGTTTTCCACTACTTTGTATAAACTTTTAAAATACACAGAAAAGTTGAAATAACAAGAAACACCATATCCCCATCAGTTAGATTTAACAACCGTTAATATTCTGTAATATTATTTTCTACTTAAATATTTTGCTGTACTTTACCTTAAATACTTCAGCATACTCCTCTTAAAAAGGATATTTGCCTAAAACCCACAATAGCTTTATCATATCTAAGATTACTAATAATAGTTCTTTAATATCATCTAAAATCCAGTCAGCATTAAAAATTTCCCAATTTTTCCCCCAAACACCAAAAGCTGTTTTTATAAACCAGGTTCATATTTCATACTTGGTAGTTATGTCTCCTTAGCTTATTTTAATCTGGAAGTGTCTTTCATCATTTTTAAAATAATATTGACCTTTGAAGACACCCAACCAGCTCTCTTATAAACTGTCCCAAATTCTGGATTTGTTGGATTATCATTTCAAATTGTTGTTTAACTTATTTTTCTAGTCTTGGTGTCTTGTTGAAGTGAAAGCCTGATCAGATCTTGGCAAAATCAGTCCAAGTCCTGGAAGCAGATGGCACAAAGAGTTTAACTGAAGGGAGCTGAGTGAAGGGACTGTTTACCGACATGTGGACAGGCTAGAGAACACAGTGGTGGGCAAGCACGCACGAACTACCACACTGGAGGTGGAGCCGTGTTACTGAAGCATAGCAGGAGCCAGGGCTTTAGAAAAGGGGCCCCAACTGGAGGCGTAGATGTAAAAGGAACACAGCAACACCAAGAGTGCACCCAGGTGAAGAGTGAGGCGATAAGGAATAAACACCCCAAATCGCTCTCTCTTGTCCTTCAGATTTGGGCCAGAGCCTCCACTGGCCACATCTAATTAGAAGCCAAAATGTGAGGAAGCCTGAGCCTGAGTGATTCATTGTGCAGAAGGGCATCACTGGGGGCACAGAGCAGGATGGAGAGGTACCAAATGAATTTATAAGGGCAAATAGGGAATGACCAACACATAATTTAGAACTTGTTTTGGCTAGAATGCTTCATAGGTCATGCTGTGAATTTCAAATTATATCAGAAGAGCAGAAGCACGGTGCTATCTTGTCTTGCCATTAGCAAAGCTAAATTTCACCAGTTAAAGTGAAGACAGCCAGATCTCACCACTCAGATGTAAAGGTGTGTTTTCACTTTAACAACAAGCAAGTAATCTAAGCAGAGAGCCTTTGGCACCAGGGGAATGTGCTTTTGCACCAACAACTTTTCAAAGAATCATTTCAACATCTCTTGATGATTCTGATCTGAATCAGTTATTTCACTGGGGTTGCAAAGTGTTGATTTTTCTAATCTTTTATTGCATATTTGGTTGAACCAGGTGAAGATTTATAGATTAAAAAGGGACTGATATCAATAATTTCATTGGGTTCAAATTAAAATATTTATTACCTAACATTTTTTAGGGAGGAAGTCTTTCTCTCCTCAACCAGGAAAAAACTACAGTTCCTCCTAAATAGACAAGGTAAATGTTTACTTCCTTTCCTTTATATACGATTGTCAAAATAAAAGCCACCACTGAATGAATGGGACTTCCCTTGTAGCTCAGTTGGTAAAGAATCTGCCTGCAGTGGAGGAGACCCAGGTTCAATTCCTGGGTTGGGAAGATCCCCTGGAGAAGAAAATGGCAACCCACTCCAGTATTCTTGCCTGGTGAATCCCATGGACAGAGGAGCCTGGCAGGCTATTTACAGTCCATGGGATTACAAGAGTCAGACATGACTTAGCGGTTAAACCACCACCACCACTAAATGAATAATGAGCTGCTGCTATTCCAATTGCTCTTCCTCATCTTCTTCCTCCTCCTCTTCTCTCTCTCTCTTCATTTTTTCTTTTCAGTGCCCAAATTGTCCCAAATTTAGTAAACAGGAGCCCCTTCAAACTGACTCCTTAATAGGCCCCTCTTAGTCCTGGAGGATTTTCTTCCTTTCTGGAACTAGGGGATATCCCGGGCTTACTCAAACTAAGTTATGTTTCTCTGCCCCAGATCCCCAAAGAGTCTTGGCTCAGTTTAGTGGAAAGTGATATTTAGTATAACATCTGTGCACTAGGTGTGCTCATTGCATCTGAGGTATTGTTGCCTCTAGGCTTTTACAGTAGATGGAGCCCATACATATACACACATACATACATATAGGGTTTCCTTGATGGCTCAGAGGTAAAGAATCTGCCTGATATGCAGGAGACCACTTGCAATGCAGGAGACGCAGGTTTGATCCTTGGGTCAAGAAGATCCCCTGGAGAGAAGGAAATGGCAGCCCATTCCAGTATTCTTGCCTGGAAAATCCCATGGACAGAGGAACCTGATGTGCCATAGTCCATGGGGTCACAAAGAATCAGATTCGACTTAGCAAATAAATCACCACCACCACACACACATATACCTTAAATCAGGAGCTCATATTAACATTTCCAATTCAAATTTAACATTACAGTGTAGTCACGAATAGTTAGGGGGAGCAAGGATTTGAGCTGACCTTGGGAGACATGTACAATATCTTTAAAATAAACAAACAAACAATTTTTCTATAATATGGCTTCCCAGGTGGCTCAGTAGTAAAGAATCTGCCTGCCAACCAGCATTGGTTCAGTCCCTGGGTCAGCAAGATCCCCTGGAGGAGGAATGACAACCCACTCCAATATTCTTACCTGGGAAATTCCGTGGATGGAGGAGCCTGACAGGCTTGGACATGATATATTGACTGAACAGCAGAACCAGCAGCTATAAGATAATATCATTTCCAAAGAAAAGCAAAACTAAAAACTAAGAAAAGAAAGAGAATCAATTTATCAATATTTTCACCATCTTAACACAACCATTTTAAATATTTTTATATAAGTCCTCAGTTGTTAGGATTTTAATAGAGAGAGAGATGACAGGGGAGATTCCCAAGAGGAGAATGCATGTCTTAAAGTAAGTGCAGTACTTGAAACAGGTTTGTATGAGACACTGTTCATCTGGAGGTCTCTGTTCACACTGTACTTCCTGGATACATAAACTTTCCCCTATTTCTGCCTGTCGAAATCCTGTACATCCTTCAAAGGCAGTTCTCTGATTCCCTGCCAAGCCTTATTCTATCTACAATGCATTTCTGTGGACCTGATACCACTTTTCACTTTATCTTTTAGAGGTACTTGTTTAGCTTTGTTATCTTCCTAACTGGTTGTCAAGCTCCTTGAAGTCAGGGGTTATATTTGGTTGTCATTATATTCTTTGAATGCAGAGTTCCAAAGAATAGCAAGGAGAGATAAGAAAGCCTTCCTCAGTGATCAGTGCAAAGAAATATAGGAAAATAATAGAATGAGAAAGATTAGAGATCTCTCCAAGAAAATTAGAGATACCAAGGGAACATTTCATGCAAAGGAAACTGAAGTTGCTCAGTCATGTCTGAATCTTGGGGTCAAAGATGGGCACAATAAAGTACAGAAATGCTATGGACCTAACAGAAGCAGAAGATATTAAGAAGAGGTGGTAAGAATACACAGAAGAACTATACAAAAAAGATCTTCACAACCCAGATAATCATGGTCGTATGATCACTCATATAGAGCCAGACATCCTGAAATGTGAAGTCAAGTGAGCCTTAGGAAGCCTCACTATGAACAAAGCTCATGGAGGTGATGGAATTCCAGTTGAGCTATTTCAAATCCTAAAAGATGATGCTGTGAAAGTGCTGCACTCAATATGCCAGCAAATTTGGAAAATTCAGCAGTGGCCACAGGACTGGAAAAGGTCAGTTTTCATTCCAACCCCAAAGAGGGACAATGCTAAAGAATGCTTAACTACCACACAATTGCACTCATCTCACACGCCAGTAAAATAATGCTCATAATTCTCCAAGCCAGGCTTCAACAGTATGTGAACTGTAAACTTCCAGATGTTCAAGCTGGATTGAGAAAAGGCAGAGGAACCAGAGACCAATTGCCAACATCCACTGTATCATTGGAAAAGCAAGAGAGTTCCAGAAAAACATCTACTTCTGCTTTATTGACTATGCCAAAGCCTTTGACTGTGTGGACCACAACAAACCGTAGAAAATTCTTCAAGAGATGGTAATACCAGACCACCTGACCTGCCTTTTGAGAAATCTGTATGCAGGTCAGGAAGCAACAGTCAGAACTGGACATGGAACAACAGACTTGTTCCAAATAGGGAAAGGAGTACGTCAAGGCTGTATACTGTCACCCTGCTTATTTAACTTCTATGCAGAGTACATCATGAGAAACGCTGGGTTGGCTGAAGCACAAGCTGCAATCAAGATTGCTGGGAGAAATATCAGTAACCTCTGATATGCAGATGACACCACCCTTACAGCAGAAAGCAAAGAAGAACTAAAGAGCCTCTTGATGAAAGTGAAAGAGGAGTCCAACCTAGACAGCATATTAAACAGCAGAGACATTACTTTGCCAACAAAGGTCAGTCTAGTTAAAGCTATGGTGTTTCCAGTAGTCATGTATGGATGTGAGAGTTGGACTATAAAGAAAGCTGAGCGCCGAAGAATTGATGCTTTTGAACTGTGGTGTTGGAGAAGACTCTTGAGAGTCCCTTGGACTGCAAGGAGATCCAACCAGTCCATCCTAAAGGAAATCAGTACTGAATATTCATTGGAAGGACTGATGCTGAAGCTGAAACTCCGATACTTTGGTCACCTGATACGAAGAACTGACTCACTGGAAAAGACCCTGATGCTGGGAAAGATTGAAGGCGGGAGGAGAAGGGGATGACAGAGTATGAGATGGTTGGATGGCATCACCGACTCAATGGACATAAGTTTGAGTAAACTCCGGGAGTTGGTGATGGACAGGGAGGCCTGGCGTGCTGCAGTCCATGGGGTCACAAAGAGTTGGACACAACTGAGTGACTGAACTGAACTGAACTGAACTGATATTCTCAAAGCTCCTTACTGGGTAGCTGACATATAAGTGGCTTTTAGTAAACATTTTTTACATTGAGTTCTGGAGCATCCCAAAATGAGTCTAACAAATTAGCACTGTATTTTCTTCCCAGATTGTAGAAAACCTAAATGACCATCTTTGGATGACCATCTTTCACCTTAGTTATTTACTTTTGAAACCTAGGGCTATTTCTAATTGTGAAAATATATTCAAGATTACTTATTATGATCCTTTCAGTTGCCTGGTAATGCTTCAATTTACTTTTAAGGCTGCTTCTAATTTTTAGACAACAATCCTAAACACCTTTAAGGAGAAGCTATTAGTTTTTAAATAGACATATAGAATGTTCCACATTTACATGTAAAAATGTCATTAGATTAAGAGGTGTGAAAAATGCTCTGATGGCTCATAAAGGAAGTGACTGAATTGCCTTCACAGTAGGCTGTGAAGAAAAAGACACCTTCTTTAAACTCTCTGTGATAGAGGCAGATGGATACATTATTGTAAGAGACCTGGAGATCCCTTTCAGCTCTCTGATTTTAATTGAAGTATATAAATTTACACAGTCCCACCTGTCTTGTGACTAAATTCAATCGGTTTGGCTCTTAACCTCATTATTGGCAAATAGTAATTTCAGTAATACTTGACAACAAAGAAATCCACTGGCCTCCGTTTTCTCGTCTATAAGATGGGAAACCTGAACCAATTAAACTCCATGGTCATGAGGTACTTTAACTCCATAAACCTTTTGAGAGTTTAGTTAGTTCAGGTACATGCCTTTAGATAGTTCAGGTACATGCTTGAAACTAACCTTTAGATAGGTTAGGTACATGCTTTCTATGATATTGACTGAAAATAATTTTTTGGTCTGTCTTCCTAATAGCTGATAGTTTTTTAAAAGAACAAATTTAGCTCTATTGAGTACCTTAAATGTAGTATTATAGCTGAGGAAAAGGGGAAGGACAGACAAACATACTGAAAGATATCTGGACATGGATTTGAATCCCAACTCTGCTATTTACAAGCTATATGACCTCAGGCAATTTCTTACTCCAGTATTTGCATTAAAATTAATTAACAGCCACTACCTCACAGCCATTAAAATGGCTACTATCAGAAACACAGAAAATAGGAAGTGTTGGTGCTATTGGAATAGCACCAACTATTCCAATACTGGAATTCCTGTGCCCTGTTGACAGGAATGTAAAACAGTACAGTGTTGTGGAAAACAATATGGCAGTTCTTCAAAAAATTAAGAATAGAATTAGCCTATGATCTAGCAGTTCCATTCTGGGTATATACTCAAAAGAATTGAAAATAGGGTCTCAGATATGTGTACACCCATGTTCATAGAAGCATTATTTACAGTAGCTAAAACACGGAAGCAACACAAATGTCTATGGATGGATGGATAGCAAAATGTGGTATACACTTATAATGGAATTTTATTGAGCCTTAAAAAGGAAGGAAATTATGACATGTTACAACATGGATGAAACTTGAGAATATTATGCTAAATAAACCAGTCACAAAAAGATAACTACTGTATGATTCTGATTATGTGAGGTACTTAGAGTAGTTAAAATCATAGAGACAGAAAGTAAAATGGTGGCTGCAGGAGCTGGGGGGAGGGGGGAATGAGAGGTCATTATTTAATAGTACAGAGTCTCAGTTTTGTAAGATGAAACAAACTGTGGAGATGGGTGGTGCCAATAGTTGCACAATATGAATTTACTTTGAAGAAGGGCATGGCAACCCACTCCATTATTCTTGCCTGGAGAATCCCTCTTTCCTTTATCAAATCCTGTGACACAAGCCTTCATCTTCTACTGATTTCATTTGTCATTAAAGTCTGTGCTTTGTTGGAGCCTTAAACTCAAGTCTTAGGCCATTTGAAATTTCTGGCTACCAACCTAGTTAGTCCTCTGGATTTTTGTACTTAACATTTTTCCTTTGATGTTGCAGTCTAGGTTAATTGAGGTTGTGCTTCCTTTGATGTCATAGGTTAGATTTACTGGGGTAGTAGTTATGTTACTTACCTCTCTATGCCTCAGTTTCCTTCTTTGTAAAATGAAACCTGAAAAGAGGTCAGGGCAGTAGATGACCAAGGAGTAAGGAAGTGGATGCTTAAAATTTGAGGATAATAAAGACCACTGGACTAAGTAATGCTTCCAGTGAGAAACATCAGAACATTTTCACACTACCTATTTACTACTGAGTCTAATGCAGTCTAACACATGCACCCAAGAGTTTATTATGAAACAAAAAGCACACCCCCCAAACATCATCATGAAGACCACAGCATGGATTAGGACAGTACCATAAACCAGTAAGGAACTAACAAGAATCTGGTTTCTAGTTCAGCTTTGAATAAATAAGCTAGATTGCCATGGAATATTTACTTACCTCTCTGAGCTTGCATCTTCTCCCTGTAAAATTGGGGGGTTGAATAAGATCTGGCCTGTAAATCTCTTCCTGCATTTATATTCTGTTTCCAAACAAGGTATAGTCAGACCTTCAGTGAAAACTAAAAAGAGAAGTTAAAGCAAGGTGGGGGGAACAGAGAATGACCAGAATTCTATTTGAGATGCCACAGGAGATGTCTCTACAGGAGATGTCTCTCTAAGGAGGTGACATTTGCACAGACTGAAGGAAGTGAGAGAGTCAATATGCGGATATCTGGGCTGAGAGGGGTCTAGACAAGATCTCTCTTTATCAGTGATGGTACTCAGTTCTGTTGCACAGTTTGACAAGAACTCTCATTTCCTATCAAATTTCCCATTCCTTTCAAGAGAGAACCATCATGAGATCATGCCAGCCCAGGATAGGTCCTGAGGGAGCTGGATGAGGCACAACTGGGACTGAATGCCCAAGATAAAGAGTGTAGTCTAAAAGTCATGCCTTTGTGGTGGTCAAATCCAAGTGAGCAGATCCAAAACAAGTTATCAATTTAAGATGACCAGTGAAGAATGTAATCCTGGGGCTTAAATGAGTAGAGAAAAGAGAGAAGTTGAAGTCCTAAGAAGTCAAGCTGTAAAACAGAAGTTGTCCCAGAGTGATGTTTTTCAAATTCAGAGTAATGACCCATTGGTGAGTTGTTACATCAATTTAATGGGTCATGATGAGCTTATTTTAAAAATTAAACTAGAAGAGAATGGACTTACCAAAGTACATCACATAGAAGAAGGGCAAGTGACTGTTCTGTGAAACTTTTGTTTCAGTTATATACATATATATGTTAAGTCACTTTGTAAATTTTACTTCTCACTGTGAGTCATGGTCAAAAAAATCTGAAAGCCAGTGGCTTAGAGAAATTACAGATATGGAGTACAGATAGCAGTGGCTACTTTTCATTCAAAGATTTATGTGGGTGGGCCAAGTTTATTCAAAGGGGCCAAAGAAGAACATAAATGTTCATGGGAGAATAAATGAAAAGTCTTTATGGAAACATTTTGTTGATATATCCCAGAATGAGTACTTTCATTTTCACAAGTCTATCCTGAAGTGATAACCCAAAACATGCAGTCTTATGCACTGAGATTTCATCACAGTATTTATAGAAGTGGAAAACTGGAAACACCTAAAAGTTCAACTTTAGAGGAATGGATAAATTATTATATACCCTGCATCAACCCTCTGAAATTGACCTAGAAGGAATGGAGATCTCACTAAAAAAAGAAAAACTAAACAAAATAAAAAAAGAAAATTATGACTGAATCTGCTCAGAGGTTACTGTGGGTTCACTTTCCCATCCACTGGCTACCTCACTCCTTGGTCATCGGCTCCCTGACCTCCTTGTAGGTTTATGACAGGGTGTCTTGGCCCCATTTGCCATCTACCCTGTGGATTTTGGAACTCTACTTTTTGGACTCTGCTCATCTGAAATTTCTGTGTCTTAAAGTAACCAGTTCTAGAATCTCATTATTTGTTGTTATCCTATCCCTACCACCTCTTGTCTCCGCTCTTCCTCCTAATGAACATGTCTTCTCACTGGACCTGCTTGATACTGAAACTTCACCCATTAGGAAGGGCAGGTACTTCCCTGTGGTACAGTGGATAAGAACCCACCTGCCAGTGCAGGAGACACAGTTTCAACCCCTGGTTTAGGAAGATTCCATATGCCTTGGAGCAGCTACCCTTACGGCAGAAAGCGAAGAAGAGCTAAAGAGCCTCTTGATGAAGGTGAAAGAGGAAAGTGGAAAAGGTGGCTTAAGAGTCAACATTCAGAAAACTAAGATCACAGCATCCAGTCCCATCACTTCATGGCAAATTCATGGGGAAACAATGGAAACAGTGACAGACTTTATATTCTTGGGCTCCAAAATCACTGCAGATAGTGACTGCAACCATGAAATTAAAAGATACTTGCTCCCTGGAAGAAAAACTATGACAAACCTAGACAGCATATTAAAAAGCAGAGACATTACTTTGCGAACAAAGGTCCATCTAGTCAAAGCTATGGTTTTCCAGTAGTCATGTATGGATGTGAGAGTTGGACCATAAGAAGACTGAGTGCCAAAGAACTGATGCTTTTGAACTGTGGTGTTGGAGAAGACTCTTGAGAGTCCCTTGGACTCCAAGGAGATCAAACCAGTATATCCTAAAAGAAATCAGTCCTGAATATTCATTGGAAGGACTAATGCTGAAGCTGAAGTTGATGCTCCAATACTTTGGGCACCTGATGTGAAGAGCCAACTCATTGGAAAAGACCCTGATGCTGGGACAGATTGAAGGCAGGAGGAGAAGGGAACAACAGAGCATGAAATCATTGGATGGCATCACTGATTCAATGGACATGAGTTTGAGCAAGCTCTGAGAGATGGTGAATGACAGGGAAGCCAGGCATGCTGCCGTCCATGGAGTCACAAAGAGTCAGACACAACTGACCGACTGAACAATAATGGAGAAACTAAGCCCATGAATCACAATTACTGAGGCTGCACTCTAGAGCCCAGAAGCTTCAACTACTGAGCCTGGGCTCCTAGAGCCTGAGCTTGGCAACAAGAGAAGCCACCGCAAAGAGAATCCTGCACACCACAACAAAGGGTGGCCCCCTTAGCCCCCTCTAGCTGCAACTAGAGAAAGCCCTCATGCAGCAACGAAGAATCATCACAGCCAAAAATAGAAAAAATAAAGGAAGGGCAAGAAAATGGGGTATATCTGTATATGTGAACATTGTTCATCCACTAGAATTCATCTTCATAAATAATTTTATGAAGATTATGGAGACATGGAGAAATGTTTATAATATCATTGTGGCTGGGTCAAATGCCAAGACCTAGGTCTAAAGAGAAACCAAGAGTTTAAGGAGAAGTGACCTGGGTCTTGCCGGGCTCTCTTTACTGTTAAGCGGTGTGTGAAAGCACAGAAGGAGGAAGTAGTTTCTTAGCATGAAAAAAGTCACTCTTATTATTCATAAGAGTATGGCCAAAGTTACATAAATAACATGCATAATAGATTTGGGAAGTGTTTAAGGAAATGAGTCCTCTAAATGTAGAACTTGTTTAAATTTCAAATACACCAGGAGACAAAGCAGAAGTCAGAAGTTGAAGACCTCTGCTCTCTGACCTTCTCCAGCAAAGAGAGGCCATTCCCTCCTACTCATCACTTTGTTACCATGGCCACCACCCACAAAAAGTATAGCTTTGGACCTGAAATATTGGGTAAGCATTATTTTTAAATGAGAAGAGAGAAAACGCAAATGCCCTCCCAGGGCTTGAGAATAGCAAGTGAACAAAGCTGAATGTAAGAAAAATAGGAGTGGTAGGGACTAGGATGGATGAAATATGTAGGTCCTACCCTGCCCTAACTTCCCTGGTGACTCAGTCGGTAAAGCAATGCAGGAGACCTGGGTTCAATCCCTGGGTCGGGAAGATCTCCTGGAGAAGGAAATGCCAACCCATTCCAGTATTCTTGCCTGGAAAATCCCATGGGTGGAGGAGCCTGGTAGGCTACAGTCCGTGGGGTCGCAAAGAGTTGGACACGACTGAGGGACTTCACTTTCACTTTCACCCTGCCCCAAAGGCAGCTGCTCTCAGATCCCATCATCTGCTGCCCTGCAGGAATGTGGCCCCAGTGTTGTCAGATATTGATGATATTTTCAGCATCAAGAGATGCTAGAAGTCTAGGTTTTTATATGAAAAACATTTTAAAATAATGTGTAGGCCAAACAAAACATGCCTCAAAGCCTAACATATACTACAGCAAAATATGAAGAGCTGATGAATGATGGGACTTGAGGTCATTTTATATTATTAT
>SJYX01019648.1:0-14898 GCA_006410675.1 Oreotragus oreotragus | reverse complement strand
TGTCTGAACTGAAGAGAAAATGGATTTAAATACCCAGTTTCTAAGCAAAAGAGTAGTAATTCTTACAAGAGTACATATTGTAGTTGTTTTTCCTGTTCCCGGCATACCCACGATGAGGGTGTAGTCTTTTGAAAGAAGTACCTTTTTCATGGCTTGCCTCTGAGGCTTATTCAAACCTGCATTTAAATTTTAAAATAATAGGAATAAGAGTGTTGAATTTTCAATGAGCAACTTAACCATAAGAAAAGCAGCCTGTGTTCCAGTCTGTTCTTCATAGTCTTCTCAAAGTAAGGAAATATCATGGTGATATTAAAAGTCACATGTAAACTACTTCCAAAGAGATGCTGACTAAAAACCATAATTAGAAGTTTAATAAATTATTAAGACACTAGACTATAATCCAGATTAAATTATAAATAGAACCAAGAAAAATTAATGGACACAGGCATGCTGATTACTAACATACCTTTCAGAATGCAGGCAACTGTGTCCTTTGCATCATGTGGAAGAACAGAACTGAGGTAGGATATAAACTGTGGTTCACGAAAGTCAATGATTAAATCTCGAAGTTTTTGGCTGAAAAGCAAAAAAAAAAAAAAAATGCTTTTTATAATATTCCTCAGGAAACTGGAGTAATATTCAGATTCATTTATCGTTACAAACCTGGTACGAGTATTTTCCATCAGTTTAGCAAGATTTCCTAATGGGGTATCTATATCACAATTTTTTTCTTCCTGGTCCAATCTGAACAAAGTTGATTCTGGGAGTCCTGACAAGTTCCTGAAACAGCAAAACATATTTATGTGAATATTTTTCATTTAACGTAGTCAGTGGGTCGGTATAAGAAATGTGTTGCTGTCTGATGATACAGCAGACAAGAATCTTCCTGCCAGTGCAAGGGACATGGGTTTGATCCCTGGTCTGGGAAGAGTCCACATACTGCAGAACAAATAAGCCCATGTACCAAACTACTGAGACTGTGCTCTAGAGTTCACTTGTAGAGCCTGGGAGCTACAACTACTGAGTCCAAATGCGGCAGCTCCTGAAGCCTTTGCACCTAGAACCTGTGCCCCAGAACAAGAGAAGCCACCACAATGAGAAGCCCACACAGTCCAGCTAGGGAGGAGCCCCCACTCTCTGCAACCAGAGAAAGTCCATGCACAGCAATGAAGACCCTAGTGCAACCAAAAATAAAAAGAAGTAAAAAGTAAATGGGCCAGAATAACTATGAAAATGGCGACCAGCCCCTAATACATACTTGCCAACCAAAGGCAGAATAAGGCCCTGGATTGGTGAGCAAACAGAATAAGGGACGGCAAAAGGCGGTGGCTGGGATTCTGAGCTCCCATTGTAGGGGGCTCAGGTTCAATCCCCGGTCGGAGAACTAGATCCTACATGCCACAACTAAGACTTCATATGCCACAAATAAACCTCTCGCATGCTGCATCTAAGACCTGGAGCAGCCAAATAAATTTTTTTAAAAAGGCAGTTAATAATCCGAAACCTACAACATCTGCTGACAACTCACCTGGCCTTCCTTGAACTTCGACCTGGGCTCACCACCCCCAGCAGGCTCCTGAGCACATGGCCCCTGCCTCCTCAGGCCTGCAATACATGTTTCTTTCCCAAAGGCTTCTCCCACTCCTCTATCAGGCTAACCTGTGATGTTCCCGAGGTCCCTTCCATGGTCCTCTGTACTGTTCTTTCTTGGCATTTCCCCACTGGTCCCATGGCTCACCTGAGTCTGAATCCCAAATCTACATCACCAGGCCTGACCGAACATTCCTCTTCTACCCCATTTTTCACTCAAGCTTTAGCTTTGAATGTCCAGCAAGCAGCAAGATCTTTCCACTGAGTTAAAACTCAGGCAGTGAAAGCTTGCAAAACAGGACAACTTTTTATCCCTGCTGAAGCCTTATCCTCCTCCTGTGGACCTGACCTCAGGTAATGGCTCTTGCATCTTCATGACTGTCTTGATCCTTCCCTCTCCCACCCTGCAGATCCAATCAGGATCTCAGTGTCAGACAATTTTACTTTCCAAATACTTCGCAAAGGCATTCCACCTTCTCCGTCAAAACTACCTTGCCCCCAGTCACCTCAAGCCTGGGTCACTATAGCAGGCGCCTGGTTCCTCTGCTTTCAGTTTTGCCTCCACTGAGTAACTCTATTCTCCACAGTGCATTCACAGAAAAAATGCAAATCTGATTATCATTCTTTTGTTCACTTAATATGGTATATAAACCCTTCTATGACCTGACCTCTCCAATAACTCCTTTATCTTTTACATTCCAGAAAGTAATTACTACCTACACTTTCCAGAACACCCACCTCACACCATCAAGCCTTTCCACACCCAGTCCTCTCTGTCTGGTATACTCCTCCCACACTGCTTCACAGGGCTAACATTCCCCCACAGTATGAAGATCTAGAACGACTCTTTTCACTCACCTTCCCCGAGCCTCCTAAAACTGGGTTAAATGCCTCTCCTCTGTTTCCCATTAATTCAAACACTTGTCATATTAGACTTAAATATATATTTATTTGTTACCCACAAGACTACAAATTCTTCAAGAGCTTGCAAAGTATCTAAAACATGTTAGGTACTAAATAAATACTTCACAGGACTGACTGGACTCCTAAGAAACAGCAGAAATATCATGGCTTATACTCCAATATCATGAAACCCGGGCTAGGGCTAGTTACTGCTTAACCAGGATTACTGATTACTGGAGAGCAAGCCTGGAAATTTCCACTGCAGTTACCCTCTGGATCCCAATTACTGATCTCCATCCACTGAGAAATGTGACTCGCCTGCACTTAAATGCAAGGAAGGCTGGGGGTCCAGGAAGAGGGGAATATGGATATTAATGAACATGGATATTAACTTCTACCACAAATTTTCATAACAACTATTCTACTATTTACTTAATATTTTTCTTTAAATTAATTTACTTTGTTTTAATTTATACTTTATATCACAACTATAAATGGAAAATGGTGATTGCAGCCATGAAATTAAAAGACGCTTACTCCTTGGAAGGAAAGTTATGACCAACCTAGATAGCATATTGAAAAGCAGAGACATTACTTTGCCAACAAAGGTCTATCTAGTCAAGGCTATGGTTTTTCCAGTAGTCATGTATGGATGTGAGAGGTGGACTGTGAAGAAAGTTGAGCGCTGAAGAATTGATGCATTTGAACTGTGGTGTTGGAGAAGACTCTTGAGAGTCTGTTGGACTGCAAGGAGAACCCACCAGTCCATTCTAAAGGAGATCAGTCCTGGGTGTTCTTTGGAAGGAATGATGCTAAAGCTGAAACTCCAGTACTTTGGCCACCTCATGCTAAGAGTTAACTCATTGGAAAAGACTCTGATGCTGGGAGGGATTGGGGGCAGGAGGAGAAGGGGATGACAGAGGATGAGATGGCTGGATGGCATCATCGAATCAATGGATGTGCGTCTGAGTGAACTCCAGGAGTTGGTAATAGACAGGGAGGCCAGGCGTGCTGCAATTTATGGGGTCGGAAAGAGTCAGACACGACTGAGCGACTGACTGATGAACTGATAAATTGAAAAAAAGCAATTTGAACCAAACGGTGAGCACCCAGAGGGCTAAGGAGGAGAAATACGCGTTACAGCCAACACAGGACATCTGTCCCGCCTGCTGCACATGTGGTTGTGAGAATTATTTAGGTAAGATTACATCCATAATCCAGCTTCCCAGGTGGCTCAGTGGTTAAGAATCCACCTGCCAATGCAGGAGATGTGAGTTCAGTCCCTGGGGTGAGAAGCTACCCTGGAGAAGGAAATGGCAACCTACTTCAGAATTCTTACATGGAAAATCCCATGGACAGGAGCCTGGTGGGCTACAGTCCCTGGGGTCACAAAGAGTCGGACACAACTTAGCAACTGAGCACACACCCAAACACACATGTTCACATTACTACTATGGAACATAACGTACTAAACAAAACTTTAGCAGTTGGATAACTGCTAAATGCCAATTAACGTATAAGCTTCCCAGGTGGCACTAGTGGTAAAGAACCTGCCTGAAAACGTAGGAGACTTAAGAGACTCAGGTTCAATCCCTGGGTTAGGAAGATCCCCTGGAGGAAGGCATGGCAACCCACTCCAGTATTCTTGCTTGGAGAATCATCATGGTTAGAGGGGCCTGGCATGCTACATCCATAGGGCTGCAGAGCTGGACATGACTGAAGTGACTTAGCATGCACACACTGAACTGTATGTTTAAAATGATTAATGGTTAATTTTACGATATGCGAATTTTATCTAAAATTTTTTTTTAAAGGCATGAAGCACTGGTACAAGCTACTACATGAAGATGAACCTCAGAAACAGTATTTTAAGTAAAAAAAAGCCAGTCACAAAAGACCACACGAGTGTATGAATCAGAATAGGCAAATCTATAAATATAGAAAGGGAACTGGTGCTTGCCTGGGGCTTGGGGAGTGACTACAGGGTACCGGGAGTCTTCCAGGGCAATGAACATGCTCTAAAACGGATTTTGGTGCTAACTGCATAGCTCGGTGAATATACTAAGCACCGCTGAACTGTACACTTTAAATATATGAACTGTACGGTATATGTTTACTTATCGATAAAGCTTGACCCTCCCCACCCAAAAAGGGAACATTTCATCACCTGTCTAACGAACAGGTTACTGTTGTTGAGTTAATCTCCTTCACGTATCCCCTAGACAAGGCAAACAATGTTCTCTCTTCTCCACTTAAAATAATTCTGTCACCTGCCATTAGATTTGTGATAGGTATGGCTCCATTTTTACGCTGGAAATTATGTAAATACTGTCCATCACAAACTGTCTTTACATGTTCTATTCTAATCAGGCTCCCAATGCAGCTGCCACTCTCCTCCCTATGAAAGAGAAAGAAAAAGAGAAATTAATTTTTAAAATACTCTCTCGGGGGACTTCCCTGGTGGTGCAATGGCAAAGACTTCAAGCTCCCAAGGCAGGGGACCTGGGTTCAATCCCTGGTCAGGGCACTAGATCCCACATGCCGCAATGAAAGATTCCTCATGCCACAATGAAGACAGAAGGTCTCATGTGCTGCCAAATAAATAAATAAAATTTTATTTAAAAAATAATAATCTCTCGGGACTTCCCGGGTGGTCCAGTGGTTAATACTCACACTCCCGCTGCAGTGAGTATGGGTTTGATCCTTGGTTAGGGAACTAAGGCCTTACAAGCCACGTGGCAAGGCAAAAAAAACCAAAAACCTCTCATCACCAGATCTCTAAGCAGGTGCTAGAGAGCTCCCTCTTTTTTTGAGGGGGGAAGAATCCCCCTCACTGTACCCCCAGGTGGGATTTCTGAACAACATGCTTATCAGCACTTTGATTCTTGACTGACAACCCCACCTCCTGTTCTGATACATGTTAACGCTACAGAAGACAAATCATAATAATCTAACTCTGAACCTGAAGTGAAGGAAGCAGTAAAATATTTCTTTAGTATTTACAAGAGAATTTATAATTATTATTACTAAGACAATGGCAAGCACATTAACAATTCCAGTGTGTCTCAGAAGTAAGCATTAAGCATTTACAGTCTCTCGGGCACTACAATTATACTACATTTCAGAACCCTGCTGGCGCATACACTTGGCATATTTACTATACTTATGTATTATGTAGTCTATAGAAAATGACTTAAACTTTCTTCACTGTGATGGCACCTTGTGTTAAAGTCTAGTATTAAAGAAATAACGTTCTTAGGTCTCAAGTCACATTATTATCAAGATTCACTCTGGAAAGAAAAGAATGGGTCAAAAACAACTAAATATCACTAAAGAAAAATACTATGCAAAATGCACAGAAGTATAACTTTACAAGTAACCTGTAAAAAAAAAAGACTTCACAAAACACAATATTGACATACTTTAGAGAATTTGAATCTCTATGAAAACTTATTAAAAAACTTTTAAAATACTCTAGTGTTTAAAATATTCAGTAAAACTTCATTAATTTCTACTGTGCCAATATGCTAAAATTCACCTTGTTATATTCAAGTTTTTTACTCTTTTCATTGATGAAAAAGGATGTAACTTTACTAATAATTTTTAAAATAAGATTTCTTGAGGTATATTTAATCTACGAAAAATAACAATGGTTCTCTCCTTAGGAAAAAAATTCACTGACAGCCGTCTGGAGTTGGCATGAATATATGAAACTTCATGCCTTTAACATGGTCTGTAACCTGTATTTGTTATCAATTATAAATCTCATCCCACTGGCTAATCCAAATTATTAAAGTTTTACTGTATTAAATGGACCACTTACATTTCTGAAGCAGGCATTAACCATACATGTTGGTAATTTCTTTTATTATCCTTTGATTGAGACTCCAGGGTTAACATTAGACACCAAAGGCTAAAATACTCTAAGTGTGTAAGCTTGAGATGCTGGGTTTCTTCTTTTATTTTGGGCCACATGCTGGTGGGGACTGAACTGTCTTCCATCTGTTGTTCAACCGCCCTAAAGATAAAGCTCCAAGTCAGAGATGCATATAAAACATTTCACTGGCTATGAAATGAGATATTTCTAAAATAAGTACACATATGTGACAATCATCATACTTTACAACCACAGCACCTACTTTTTTAAAAAAGTCATTTCAGGGGCAAATATGCTATAGGATAGCATAGAAAACATGGAGAGTAAAACATGGTTTCAAAAAAACTGTGCCTGTATTATAGTTCCAAATTTCCCAAGTTCATGGTTTTTGCCATTATGAGATCTGTTGATACAATACAGTTGGCTCTTGAACAACATGAATTGAACTCTATGGGTCCACTTACACATGGATTTTTTTCAATAGTAAATAGCACCACACGATCCAAGATTGGCTAAATACAAGAATGTGGGCAAACCTTGTGTTCAACCTGAGCTCACCACGCAGTTGTATGTGGAGGGCCAACTATGAGATACTCAGATTTTCAACTGCAGAGAGGACTGGCGCCCCCAACTTCAGCACTGTTTAAGGGTCAACTGTACTTTTAAAAGTCCTTTATATGAATTTTCAGGCTGAATTAGAAGTTTGGTTCTGATTTGATCTTGTTTCCTAGTCTGAATTTGCATCTAACCACTTTCTTGCGTCCTCCAAGACTCTCACTGGCCTATGATAGTATGTATATGTGTTAATCACTTAGTTGTGTCCAATTGTTTGTGACCCCGTGCACTTGCAACCCGTCAGGTTCCTCTGTCCCTGGGATTTTCCAGGTAAGAACACTGGAGTAGGTAGCCATTCCCTTCTCCAGGGGATCTTCCTGACCCAGGGTTCAAACCTGGGTCTCCTGCATTGAAGACAGATTCTTTACCGTCTGAGCCACCAGGGAAGCTCAATGAAGGTATAACTGCTCATAAGACAGCTAATAAACTTGCCATATGTAGAAAAATAGACAAGTATAAACAAGACCAATCTACTGGATTATATCAGGTCAGATCTACTGAATTATGTTGTCTAGAAAAACCAATTTCCCAGTTTTGAACTACAAAAGGTTTGAAATTAAAACATCAACTAAAAGATGGAAGATTTCTTGAAATAACATTTAAGAAAAGTTACATTCACAATGCCTATACTACATCTTTAACTATATTCTATAAATTCTACAATTATTTCATTTCCCCAGAAACTGTATGCAGCAAGATTAAAATATCCACTTTTGGAAAAAGTTTTAAAAGCATTCTATTTTTCTCCAAAGAAATAGGCTTGTTATATAATATGAACTAACTATGCTTTTTTCTCTTTCCTATTCCCTTCGTTTTAAATAACCAAAATGAAGTCATCAATGCCAGACCACCCAAACATGTTAAATCATTCTGAGATGAGTGCTTACTTAACTGGAATTAATACTTTCAGAAGACAGTGTTTACCTGCTATAGAGAGCACAGTTGCCCATCTGTGAACAGTATTTACAGGTTTGCTGTTCCTCAATTATTTGTGGCAAAGGAGCAAGCTTTGTCTTTTCCTCTCCAGTAGATTTGTTAATACGGTGAAACAAAGAGAATGCCATCTGATTTCTTAGCCTTAATAATTCTGTGGGGGAAAAACGGATGGGTGTTTTCTAAGAATTAAGTAAAATTTTTATCTTTTCCATTTCATGTAAGTAAAACTTTCAGATTCAAAAACATAAAAAGGAGAGAGCAACATTCATGTATCCCACTACACCAGAATAATAACCATTGTTAACATTTTGGTATATTTCTTTCAATTTTGGTTCATTTGATAAGTTTTTAAAGTTTTTAAACAACCTAAGGAAAACATAGCTAGCTAGAGGGTCTCATTTGGTGCCTTTGGTGCATTAGGTGCCTTTGGCCCCCTGATGCGAAGAGATGACTCATTTGAAAAGACCCTGATGCTGGGAAAGATTCAGGGTAGGAGGAGAAGGGGACGACAGAGGATGAGATGGTTGGATGGCATCACTGATTCAATGGACATGGGTCTGGGTGGACTCTAGGAGTTGGTGATGGACAGGGAGGCCTGGCGTGCTGCGGTTCGCAAAGAGTCGGACACGACTGAGCGACTGAACTGAACTGACAGTGTCTCAAATATAAGATAGGAAGTTTAAAATAAAGTTTTTTATAGGAAGATTTTTTAAATTTTATTTTATTAAGGGATAACTGATTCATAATGTTGTGCTAATTTCCACTGTACAGCAAAATGATTCAGTTATACACATATATATTTTTTCATACTCTTTTCCATTACGGTTTATCATAGGATATAGAATATAGTTCCCTGTGCTATTCAATAGGACCTTATTGTTTATCCATTGTATACATAACAGTTTGCATCAGCTAATCCCAAACTGAATGTCCATCGACAGAGGAATGTTAAAGAAGATGTGGTACATATAAACAACAGAATACTACTCAGCTCTAAGAATTAAATAATGCCATTTGCAGCAACATGGACCCAGAGATTATCGTACTAAGTGAAATAGGCCAGAAGGAAAGACAAACACCGTATAATATCACTTATATGTGGAATCTAAAATATGACACAAGAAAACTTTTATGATAAAAAAGTTAATAATGTTTTCAATTATGCAGCCCACCAGGCTCCCCCGTCCCTGGGATTCTCCAGCCAAGAACACTGGAGTGGGTTGCCATTTCCTTCTCCAATGCATGAAAGTGAAAAGTGAAAGTGAAGTCGCTCAGTAGTGCCCGACTCTTAGCTAACCCAGGGACTGCAGCCCACCAGGCTCCTCCGTCCATGGGATTTTCCAGGCAAGAGTACTAGAGTGGGTTGCCATTGCCTTCTCCGAATTATATAGTACACTGTCAAAATTCTTTTTTTAAAAAAAGTACCACAACCTATAAATTACAAAATGTTTTAGGCCTAGCAAGCACAGTGAACAATTGATTGTCAGGTATAATTGTGTGTCAGCAAAAGTTAAAGGGAAAAAACAATGAACAAACAAAACCCTGAGAAGTGAAATTGAGAGAAAACAGCTTAACCTCTTTTATCAAGATGTTTGGCAGGCACAGCGTACATCTGACCAGTCTTGAGGTAGAGGAGCAGGCCGGCCTCTGGGTCAGCCCTCCTCTCTTGGCTTAGCAGTGTATACAGAACAAGCTGTGAAAACATAGTACATTTTGTCAAGTAAAACTTTAATTTTCAATATTTCCATATATGGTTTACTGTCAATATATATTATAATTTTTTTTTTTTGGCCATACCTCATGGCCATAGGATCCTAGTTTCCTCATCAGAGATCATACTCAGGCCCTGGGCAGTGAAACCACAGAGCCCCAACCACTGGACCACCAGGGAATTCTGAATACATATTATCATTTTAAAATCAAAAGGTCAATTCAATTATTTCCATTTTGAAAATAACACGATCTGAATTCAGTACAGGTAATACAGCAAATTAAATGCCAACTATTTAATTTCCACAAAACAAACGTAGTATATATTTCTCACTTTACACAAAAACAAATATTTAGAATTTTTCTTAGACAGGAAATGTTTAGGTTTCCAATAAATGTAAGAGGGAAATTAATCAAGAGACATTTTACATTTTGAAGTTGACAGTCGTTAGACACTATTTTCCCTGTTTAAAATAAGTAAATGAATTAAACACTATAAAATGCATATTATTTATGTCATAATAACTGGGACAACTAAACGAGACTAACTCTACAGAGTTTACTGCTTTTTCCAGAACAGAAGGTGGCATTAAGTGCATTAGGTTTATGTGGCGCTCTTCAGAGAAACCATCTAAGACAAGTTAGATGTAGTTTCTTTAGTTCATGAAAACACCTTAGCAGTAACATTTAAACCTATGTAACCTGCTTTGGGATTCCCTGGTGGCTCAGACGGTAAAGCGTCTGCCTGCAATGCAGGAGACCCGGGTTCAATCCCCAGGTCGGGAAGATCCCCTGGAGAAGGAAATGGCAACCCACTCCAGTACTCTTGCCTAGAAAATTCCATGGATGGAAGAGCCTGGTGGGCTACAGTCCATGGAGTCGCAAAGAGAAGGACATGACTGAGCGACTTCACTTCACTTCAACATGCTTTGGGAGGCCTTCTTACAAGCACTCTACTTGTGTTGCCTGATACAGCACGTGCTGTGCTTAGTTGTTCGGTTGTATCCCCATGGACTATGGCCCACCATGGACTTTGTAACTGCATGGACTATAGCCCACCAGGCTCCTCTGTCCAGGGGATTCTCCAGGTAAGAATACTGGAGTGGCTTGCCATGCCCTCTTCCAGGGGATCCTCCCAAGGTTTCCAGTAGGTGAATTCTTTACCATTCGAGTCACTAGGGAAGCCATAGGTAACCAAATAAAACTTTTAAAAATTAAAATGAACGCATAAACGACAAGGTTTATAAGCCTTGGGGCTGCGGAACAAGAGAGTAGATCCAAATTAACATTTTTCCCTACACAGGAACTGAGGCAGAAGGAAGAGGACTCTGCTTCTGGGATTTATTAAAAGGGAAAAATATCTGAATGACATTCCCTTCATATAGTGATAAAAGGAAGCTGGAATGAAATTTTACAACATTATTATAGTTCAATTATATCACAAGCTTAATTCAACTATATCACAAGTTAAATAGGTTTTTGTGAGCTGGTTTAGACATCACAGCTCCATATAATATTTTTCCTTTAGAAAATATGTTTCAAATGCCAAATTACTAACTTAGAAATGAATTTTTAGAATATAATCCCACTTACAAAATAAAAATCCTCCTTAAATTTAGTCTATAACATAAGCTTTTTCTGTATTAACAAAGTGGAGAAAGTCAAACCCTGTAAGATGAGAAATCTCTTTCCTCACCACAATACCTATATATATATATCAATGATTTACAATAAGTCTCTGTCTGCTTGTTTCTTATACCCTGAATATGCAATACACACACCAGTATATTTGTTTAAGCCTTGTTCAAATCAATTTTCTCATTTTAAAAATACAACAAATACAACTGTATTCTTAGAAGTTCTTCCTGCAACTTCTCTTCTTGCAAAGATAAAAATTCCAACTGAACAAAATTAAAAACAATAATATTTCTTGCCTCGAAGGCACTTTAATTTAGAGCAGTGGCCTTAAAAAAAGGTCTTTGAATCTAGACCACTTTAGACACTGAAATGCCTTTATATTTCTCTTCTGTTAGCATTCAAAAGTGAGTTTAATCAAACATGTCCTTAAACAAGTGAAAACTTTCAGCCTCTATTATATATAGAACACATTTCTTCAAATCTTTGATTCAAAAACAGCTTTTCTTGTATCGTGGCATGATTTTCCTTTCTCAAGAAGGCTTTAATCTAACCAAGTCTTTGTTCATAATTTCAGCTATTTCTGTTTTACTAAAGTGAAATATTTGAGTCTTCTAATAGGGGAAATCTAATTTTTCTACCTTTGGTATTTGTTACATAAGTAAGAATGACAAGAAAGATTTAATCAGAGAAAAATCTCTTTAATCCCTGATTATACAATTCAGTAAGCTCTTAGTTGCCCAACCATGTATCGAACTCAAGGCCCCAGCATTGGAAGTGTGAGTCTTAAACACTGGATCACCAGGGAAGCTCCTATTTGCTTATTTTAAAGTGTCTAGGACATACCATAGACTGCCAATGTGGAGGTTGGCAAGGGATCAGAAATAAACCCAAAGAGAAGATGATTTTAAAAATCCTGAATTTAACATAATGGTAAGATACAGTTAGTTCTATATTTCATTTAAAATAAAAATCAGTATAATCAGATTAAAGGTCAAAAATAAAAGAATGAATTTACATTGCTATTTCCTAAAGAGCATCCTATGTAGATGTTACATGAAAACAATAACTCTGTGGTAAATTACATTTAGGAAATGCTGGGTTAAATTAAAAATTACCTGAACTGAATCAAAATATATACTTTTTAAACATTTAAAAAATTTAAACATATTACACATTCAGATAATTTTCTTATTATACCTGACTACGGTGTTCAATAGAATTTGATTCTTTGCCAGTTTTAAGTTCCAATGGCATTATCTTATATTTTGTTTTACATCCCCGATGTATTTTCACACCAACTGTAACATCTATTTTGCCCTTCAATCCAAACCTAGGGGACCAAATGCTTTCTTCAATATCCAGCGAGTTTATAACTTCAATATTACATGTTGAGTTACTATTACTACCATCACTTGGCCTAAAAAAAAAAACAGAAAAAAATTTAAATAGAAATATTTAATTAAAATATTTTATTTAATTAGAATGCTTTGCTCATTTCTTTTATGCTAGCATTGGCTCTCCACTGCACACAGGGAATGTGAGGATGGGGATGAGTCTATAGAGCTTTATGGCAGTGATTCCCAAAGCATACTTCCTGAATGAGTGGCATTGGCATCACCCAGGGAATCTGTCATAAATGCAAATTTTCAGGCCCCATTCCAGACCAACTTGTTCACAAACTGTATAGATGAGACCCAGAAATTTGTTTAACAAACTCCAAGTGATTCTGATGCAGTCAAGTTTGAATCTTGTAGTGTCTAACTCATATAATTCAGATATTCTTAATATTTACCATCTGTCCCTTTCAGTTCATTCCTATGACAATCTTCCTAAATCAGGGCTGTATTTCCTCAGATCTATATTATTGCAAAAAGCTCACTACTTAGATTTCTGGAGCCATTATGACAATCTGTATATTTTGATATACAATTATTACACAGATTAATATATAATGGCTTGCATGCGGTTGCACCCTAGGTAACAACGGACCTATGTCTTCATGTAATATGCTATTAAACTGAATAAGGATGAGCTGTCTTTTCTTATTATCTATGCCATCTGGGGCTTGATCAACCAACACGTCATCCCTACCCCACTGTCCCCATGACAATCCTTGGAGAAACTTGGGTGCTCCTATACTCATTATATCCTTAATCATTAAATGAATACACCTCTGCCACTATCAATATTTAAAACTAATATTCAACATTTTTTTTAGTATTATAAAAGAGGTTCTGATTTTAATATCTTAACTGTTAAATAAGGTAAGAGCACAGGAAGGAGGGAAAAAATGAATTTATGAATGTCAAAGGAGAGATGAAAATAACTTTTAAAGCCTCCTGTACTCTTATCTAACATTTACTCATTTTCAGAGCAGGAAACGATTCTGCAGAAATAAAGCCAGATAAGAGCAATCTTTTATTAATCCTATTTTATACTCAAAGCCATATAAAATACTAAGACTAATGGAATTAGATTTAGTAAAATGGAAATGAGTTTGAATAAACTCTGGGGGTTGGTGATGGACAGGGAGGCCTGACGTGCTCCTGTCCATGGGGTCACAAAGAGTCGGACACGACTGAGCGACTGAACTGAACTGAATACTAAACCTAATGGAAATGAAATGGATAAATGAAAAGGATAAAGTTTCTAGTAATAAAACATTTCATATCATATAAAAACCAAGATTTAAAAAGTATAAGAATTCTGCTCTCAGAATATATGATTTAGTTCACTTGTTTTACTCATTTCATAGGTTTTTTTTTTATTTGCTTACTTTTTGGTCTTGCCATGCTGCATGTGGGATCTTAGTTCCCTGTGCTAGGGGTCGAACCCATGTTGCCTGATGTGGGAGTAAAGACTCTTAACCACAGAATCACCAGGGAAGTCCCAAGCAACTATTTCTTAATAAATCAGAAAATATTCCAAGAAAAAGAGTGCTATCTTCAATAATTTTTTAAAAACTGTTTCAGGATGCTTCAAATATAATCTGTAAGAAAATATATATAGTTCTGCAATCTCAGAAGAGGACAATAAAAGAATTCGGGGAAGCCACAACTTATCAGAAATTCCTTAAATATTAATGTTTTTTTCTCTCTAGAAGTTATCTGATCATGACCCACTTAAATGTATGTCTCTAAAATAAAGCAAACTTTATTAAATATCAAATGTCATATGCAACCCTATGGACTCTAAGCCACCAGGTTCCTCTGTTCATGGGATTTCCCAGGCAAGAATAATGGAGTGGGTTGCCATTTTCTTCTCCAGGTCTTCATCGCCCAGGGATCACACCCACATCTCCTGCACTGGCAGGTGGTTTCTTTACCACTGAGCCTCCTGAGAAGCCCATATATTTAATAGAAGACAGATAATGAAACTTTTAATGTTGCTATACTAAAATTCATTCCTCTAGAAAAAGAAGCAATATGGCTTTAGACTTAGATCTGTAGAACAAACGACAGTACTTTATATTTAACTACTCTCCTTTTCATCAACATGATGTTGTAAAACTCCTTTGAGAACCACCTGGCAGAGTATATAATGTCATGAAGATAAAGAAGAAAGGTTATCTCCTTAAATAGCTTTTAAGGGTCTCGTTCTCTGCTCTAAAGCCTAAAGACTTTTTTTTT
>SJYX01019647.1:159849-211751 GCA_006410675.1 Oreotragus oreotragus | reverse complement strand
TTTCTTTTCCATGGGGATGATCTTGATCCCTGTCTCCTGTACCATGTCATCATGAACCTCAGTCCATAGTTCTTCAGGCACTCTATCTATCAGATCTAGTCCCTTAAATCTATTTCTCACTTTCACTGTATAATCATAAGGGATTTTATTTAGGTCATACCTGAATGGTCTAGTAGTTTTCCCTACTTTCTTCAATTTAAGTCTGAATTTGGTAATAAGGAGTTCATGATCTGAGCCACAGTCAGCTCCTGGTCTTATTTTTGCTGACTGTATAGAGCTTCTCCATCTTTGGCTGCAAAGAATATAATCAACCTAATTTCAGTGTTGACCATCTGGTGATGTCCATGTGTAGAGTCTTCTCTTGTATTGTTGGAAGAGGGTGTTTGCTATGACCAGTGCATTCTCTTGGCAAAACTCTATTAGCCTTTGCCCTGCTTCATTCTGTATTCCCAGGCCAAATTTGCCTGATACTCCAGGTGTTTCTTGACTTCCTACTTTTGCATTCCAGTCCCCTATAATGAAAAGGACATCTTTTTTGGGTGTTAGTTCTAAAAGGTCTTGTAGGTCTTCATAGAACCGTTCAACTTCAGCTTCTTCAGCATTACTGGTTGGGGCCTAGACTTGGATAACCGTGATATTGAGTGGTTTGCCTTAGAAATGAACAGAGATCATTCTGTCGTTTTTGAGATTGCATCCAAGTACTGCATTTCAGACCCTTTTGTTGACCATCATGGCTACTCCATTTCTTCTGAGGGAATCCTGCCTGCAGTAGTAGATATAATGGTCATCTGAGTTAAATTCACCCATTCCAGTCCATTTTAGTTCTCTGATTCCTAGAATGTCTTAAATCTTTTTAATAATTTATTCTCCCCCTTTTAACCATCACTTAATTTTGGTTCTGCAAAAAAGTATATATTAATGCTCACCACCAGTCTTTATTTTGACATCTCTTTACCATAATCATTTTTATTTCCATATCAAAGTTTCTTATATTTAAAGAAAAGAAAACTAGGATTGCAAAGACAAGGCCTTAAAGAAATAGTCTACCAATAAAAGTTGAAAGGAAAACTTAATCATTTCAGAAATGGTTAATCAGCTAAGTCTGGCAATGGTATGGGGAAATGGGCATCTCTTACCTTGTTAATAGGAATGAAAACTGATATAGCATCTCTGAAGAAAAATGTAGCAGTACATTATCAGTATTTGCACTTGCATACCCTTTGACTCAGCAATTCTCCTCCAGGAATCAAAGGGAAAAGAAGACTTTAGGCATACAAAGATAGCATGTTCATTTTTGCTATCTGAAGCTCATTGTCTAATAGATTCTTTAGGAAAGACTCATGGAAACAATATCTCCCAAGTTCCTGTGTGTTGATAACAGTTTGTGTCCTTTGTATTTGGAAATCAGTTTTGATGAATATAAAAACCTTATTTATCATTTTCTTTCCTTTGGTATCTTAAATATGTTACTCTATTTCATTTGACCATAAGTGGTGTTTAAAAAAATTATGATGACAAGCCTATGTTATTTCTTTATGTAACGACTCCTGTTTTTTGCATAGGTATCCAAGTTTTCTTTATTTTTCTTTAAAGTCTAGGAATTTTCCTGGAATATGTCTTGGTCAGTTGAAGTCAATATTGTCAAGTATTTATGTTCTCTTTCAATATATAATTTCAAAAAATATTTTTTTACTTCAAGAAAGTTTCTTTGAATTTCATGACTGTTTGAGAGCCCCTTATCAGCCTGTTTCAAAACCAGATGGGGAGAAATCTCCAAATGAAACTGGGAAGAGAGGGAGAGCAGGTTGACATGAGTAACTTTTTTTCCCAGTGAAGTTTGAGCCCATACTGCAAATTAATCTCATGTGACTTACTTTTCTTAGATACAGGTATTGGCCCATTCAATCAAACCCAGAAAGGGCAAGGGATCCAGCCAAGGTCACACCCAGAGTTGAGGAGAGCTGCCCTCCCCTCCCCCCAACTGCATCCAAGTCACAGATCAGAGTCATCACATAAAATGAATCAGCGTCAAAATATGAATTCTAGAAGAGAGCTTTGGCAGGGCCATCCTAGACAGACCCATGACCTTATGATGTTTATTTCAAACAGTTCCTACTTTACCAAGTTCATCATCCCACTGAACTGCCCAGATGTGCCTTCTGCCACAGAGGGACACAATTCTGAGGCTTTCTATCACCATGGTATGGTTTTGGCCAGATCTACAACATCTACACTTTCATTGACTCCATATTTTTCTTTAGATTCCACTTTTCTTTGTGTAAATAAATATCTTAAAATGCACATAAGAAGATATAAAAATATAAATTTATTTTAACTGGATGCTAATTACTTTACAATATTGTATTGGTTTTGCCGTACATCAACATGAATCCACCACGGGTGTGCATGTGTTCCCCATTCTGAACCCCTCTCCCACCTCCCTTCCCGTACCATCCCTCTGGGTCATCCCAGTGCACCAGCCTCAAGCATCCTGTATCATGCATTGAACCTGGACTGGTGATTCATTTCATATTTGAAATTATACATGTTTCAATGCCACTCCCAAATCATCCCACCCTTTCCCTCTCCCACAGAGTCCAAAAGACTGTTCTATACATCTGTGTCTCTTTTGCTGTCTCGCATACAGGGTTATCATTACCATCTTTCTAAATTCCATATATATGCATTAGTATACTGTATTGGTGTTTTCTTTCTGGCTTACTTCACTCTGTATAATCAGCTCCAGTTTCATCCACCTCATTAGAACTGATTCAAATGTATTCTTTTTAATGGCTGAGTAATACTCCCATTGTATATATGTACCACAGCTTTCTTATCCATTCATCTGCTGATGGACATCTAGGTTGCTTCCATGTCCTGGCTATTATAAACAGTGCTGTGATGAACATTGGGGTACACGTGTCTCTTTCAATTCTGATTTCCTTGGTGTGTATGTCCAGTAGTGGGATTGCTGGGTCATAAGGCAGTTCTAATCACATCACAACTATAAATAGAAAAGCAAGCATCTATCCTTTGTTACATTTCCCTGGTGGCTCAGATGGTAAAGAATCCATCTGCAATGCAGGAGACCCAGGTTTGATCCCTGGGTCGGGAAGATCCCCTGGAGAAGGAAATGGCTACCCATTCCAGTATTCTTGCCTGGAGAATTCCATGGACAGAGGAACCTGGTAGATTACAGTCCATGGGGTCACAAAGAGTTGGACATGACTGAGCGACTAACATTTTCAATTTCATCCCTTGTTATGACTAGAAAGTATCTATAAAAGTAAACACTCTAACTGAATAATGTATTAAATTCTTGCTAGATATTCTTGCCTACCTGAAAAATGTGAACCCAAGGCATGTTCTCTCTTTGTTTAAAAAATGATCAGCAAGTGTTAAGAGAAGTGCTGGAGACATACTGCCTCCTGAGGCTTTCTTTTTTAAAGATATCAGAAGGACTAATGAAGACTTAGAAATGGAATAACACTCCCCGCTGTGTGATTCAATGCTTCAGAGTTCTGCCTGAATCCTGCCTAGGTCCCCCTGGGCACACCCATGGTGTTGCACCCACACTTGAATGGGAACTGACATAGTGGGAAAGAACTGGAGAAGGAATTCACTGGTACCATTCACTCAGTCGTATCCAACTCTTTGCGACCCCATGAACTGCAGCACGCCAGGACGCCCTGTCCATCACCAACTCCCGGAGTTCACCCAAACTCATGTCCATTGAGCAGATGATGCCATTCAGCCATCTCATCCTCAGTCATCCCCGTCTCCTCCTGCCCCCAATACCTCCCAGCATCAGAGTCTTTTCCAATGAGTCAACTCTTTGCATGAGTTGGCCAGAGTATTGGAGTTTCAGCTTTAGCATCAGTCCTTCCAAAGAACACCCAGGACTGATCTCCTTCAGAATGGACTGGTTAGATCTCCTTGCAGTCCAAGGGACTCTCAAGAGTCTTCTCCAACACCACAGTTCAAAAGCATCAATTCTTCGGCACTCACAGTAGTTGGTATATAACAACCACCCCAAACCTCCGTTGCTTGAATGACTGATTACTGTAGCTCATGTGTTTGTTACATAGCTTAGTGTAGCTAACCTCCTCCTTTGTAGGAGGAAAGGCAAATGGCATTAATACAGGGAAAGGTTAGGGACTGGGACCATAATGCCACCTTCCACAGTAATGAAATTGCTTGCATCATTCTTGTCCCTTTTGCCGCTTGTAAGATAATGACGTTGTCGGACTATAGTTATCAACTCTTCAGCCTTTTCACCCTGAAGTACTCTTTTTATTTTTTTTTCTCTACAGGTCCAAATCCTGAAAGATTTTTATGTCTTAATTAAACTGAATTTAATAAGGTGAAATATCTTTTCAGCTTTTTGAAACAGAACTATCTTCTGGGACCTCAATTTTGAAATCACTAGATTAGATTTCCTTTACATATCTAACATTCCAGTTTTTCCAAGATTCTACAAATTTATTAAGCAATTATTCTATGATTGTATGCTTTTAAAATTGTTAAGAACCTTGTATTTTTTTTGTTACATACTTCTAGGATTCAAAAGCTAGTCAATGAAACCTTATTTTCAAAGAGTCTGTGTTTGTATTTCTAAGATTCAAAGGTTTTATGTGCCAGCACATCTTAAAGCAATAACTGAAGGGTTTCCCATGCATTTTATATTTGTCCTGTTTCCTCATGCAGGATAAAGTCTGTTTTAGGGAAAGTTCCATATGCACTTGAAAAGAATATGCATTTGTTACTGCTGTTGGGTAAAGTAGTCTATAAAAGCCAGTTAATTATAGTTGTTTAATGGTGTTCTTTCTATACCCTTGTTGATTTTATGTTTACAAATTCTATAGATTACTGAGGAAGCTGTATTGAAGCCTTCAACAATAATTATGGATTTGTCTGTTTCATTTTTCACTTCTGTCTGTTTGCTTTCTATATTTTAAAGCTCTTTTTCTGGATGCATACATGCACACTTTAAAATTGTTTGTCCTTCTTAGTGAAGAGATCTATTTATCATTATTTAATGTTTCTTTTTACCCCTAGTGATTTTCTTGGCTCAGAAATTCACTTTGATATTAATGTAGTCACTCTGTAACTAGTGCTAGTATGGTATATAATTTTCATCCTTTCAATTTTAACCTGCCTATGTAATCATATTTAAAGTAAATTTCTTTTAGACAACACATAGTTGGGTTATTTTTAAAAATCTATTTTGACCACTTTTAACTTTTGATTATTAATAGTAAATTTAGACCACTTATATTTAATGTACTTGTTATTGATATGTTTGAGTTCTTTAAGTTGTTTTATTGTTTTCTGGTTGTTTCCTCTATTTTTCATTCCATTCCAATTCATCCCACTGTTCTTCCTTTCCTATTTTTGAGGGGTTATTTGAACATGTTTTAGTATTCCACTTTGATTTACCTATTGTGTATTCACTATCTCTCATTGTAAAATTAAGTTTAGAGGCTGCTCCACCGATTGCAGCTGACGTTGATACTTGTCACAATCATTTGGAGTTAATATTTTATGATCTCAAGGGAAATGTAGACACTTCACCTTCAGATATGTCTGTTCACCCTCCTCTCTTTATGTGATAACTGTCTTATGTGTTACATCTACATATATTGAAATCCGCCAGGTAGTGTGCGGGCAAATTTTCACTTATAGCTTTCAAATATATTTTAAAGAATGCAAGAGAAAAGGAATAGTCCCTTACTTTTTGCCCACATGTTCGCCATTCTATGACCCCTTATTACCCGTTGTGTTGCTCCTTCTTGCTTTCCGATCTTCCAAGTTCCCTTCTGAATCCTTCTATCAGGAGAACGTCCTCTAGCAATTCTCTTAGAGCAGGTGGCTTGCTGGCTATGGGTTCTCGTAGTTTTCTTTCACCTGAGACTGACTTTTAACTTCATCTTCATTCCTGAAGGGCATTTTTGCTATATACGGAATTCTGAGTTGACAGTTCTTTTCTTTCAGCATTTTAAATGTGTTACCCACTTCCTTCTTATTCTCTTGGCTTCTGCTGTAAAAATCTTCTCCAAAAATGAAGGGAAAAAGTATTATAAGGGATATCAAACAGTTAATAAAGATGAGTGAGTGAGTGAAAGGCGCTCAGTTGTGTCCAACTTTTTGCAACCCCATGGATTATACAGTCCATGGAATTCTCCAGGCCAGAATACTAGAGTGGGTAGCCATTCCCTTCTCCAGGGGCATCTTCCCAACCCAGGGATCGAACTCAGATCTTCTGCACTGCAAGTGGGTTCTTTACCATCTAAGCTACCAGGGAAGCCCACAGTGTGTTATTTTTCTTGATCTTGTATTGCTTGTGGTGTTTGTCAGCTTTTCAAATTTTGTGGTTTATTTTCATTTTCTTCTCTCATTCTAAAGAAACATCCACATTTATACCTAAATGTATATTCATAATTTTCTTTTCTTTTTCTTAAAGAGGATCATAAAATGGCATAAACTTTAGACTTCACAAAAACTAGATCCTATCCTGCTTCCACCCTCTACATCTGCCTTCGATCCCTTCAAGGAGATGTCAAGGTGAGAAAAAAAAAGACAGATACTGGCTGAGTCCCCAGCTAGATTCCTCCTTCTTGGCCCAGTTCAGGAGCTGAAAAATTCTGCTTGAGGTGCCTAGGTAGACACTCTGAGTAACCTCCTGCAGATTTCTGCAGGTCAGAGAATCCAGGTGAGCCAGACACCTGGCGGTGGCAGCTGTGAGGCAACAAAAGCCAGTAGGCTCAGCTAAAAATCAAAATGAGGACGGCATAGCAGGAGCAGGCAGCTAGTCCTGATTGCAGGACTAGGTGTACAAGATGCTCCCTCCGTCCAGGGATTGTGTGATGCCCTGTAGATCTGGACATAACCCAGCAGGGAAGAAGACTATTAAATGGAGATTTCAGCCTATGTCTCTGCTCCTCCTCCTTTCTCCTACCTCTGCCCAGACATCCCGTTTGCTCCACTGTTTCTCCCAGGACAGGCCAAGCACACTCCAGTCCAGCCTCAGGGCCTTTTGCAGTCTCCATTCCCTCACCCAGATGGACCCTTCTTCTCTGAGTCTTCATAAACCTCACTCCCTCACGTCTTCCAGGTCTCTGAATGAAGGTCACCTCATCAGGACACTTTCTCTAACCACCTTCGATAAAATAACACTCCTTCTCCATCACTACTTTTGCCTTCCCTCTGCTGAATTTTTCATTAAAGCACTTAACAACACTTATGACATTCTATCATATATTTGGTTTTTTTGTTTCATTTTTCATCTCTCTCTCCCACGGGGATGCAGATGAAACTTCATGGTATAAGAAGGTTTAATCTGATGTGTCATGCCTATATTCTCACCCTGTGAAAAGAAAGAAAACACCTAGTACATAGTGAAGTGAAGTGAAGTCGCTCAGTCGTGTCCGACTCTTTGCGACCCCATGGACTGTAGCCTACTAGGCTCTTCTGTCCATGGGATTTTTCAGGCAATAGTCCTGGAGTGGATTGCCATTTCCTAGTACATAGAGGCCCTTGATAAACATTTGTTGAATAAATAATAATTAATTCTCTCCCACATGTATGAATGGAAGCTATTAATACTAAATTAAGTTTGTACAAGGAAAAATAAAGTTGTGGTTCCTGGAATCTGTACCTGACTTTTCTATCCTTGGTGTTAAGACAGACTTTTAAGAGTCTTGTTGTGTATAAGATTCTATAATCTGCCCTGCATTTGTTTCTAAGTCTCTATTAAAGAGACTGTGATTCTCTGTGTCTGTATCAAGGATCTTGGAAATCCTGGCCTTGGTGGCTCTGGACAGCTCACCCTGAAATATAAAGCTGGATCTTAATGACTCCAAGATGTACAGGATAAACCAAGGGCACCCAGCTTGATTTCACATAGTGGTTCCAGCTTGGAGGGATAATTGGAAAGATTATCACCAGGAAATTGTTTACAGGACAGGCGAACTCCAGACACAGCCATCACCACCCCCGGCCCCTGCCTGGTTTTTATTTCACATAAATGGTTTTCTGAGCAGACAAAAGGGCAGAACCCTGCCTGGTTTGGTGGATTTATGAGACAAAAAGGGAATGCCCACAGAGGTCAGGGATGTCCCAGCTATCAGAGAAAGGTAAAGGTCCTGAGATGATGGTAAGTGCTACCCCCCCCACCATACACACACACAACCAAGGCGATAAGACAGTTCAGTCCCAGGGCCAGCACACCCACAGGCTTGCTGGGACCAGGCAAGGGACCTAAACAAGCAAATGCAGCCAGGCAGAGGCCAAGGTAGACAGGATACCTATACCCCTTCTCAAGAGGGCAGCTCTGACCAATTTTTTCCCCATCAGGCATGTCAGTGTGGCCAGATTTTCTGAGTTCCCTTTAAAAGCCAAATCCCAAGTTTGTACGTGAAATCTTCCCATTTTAAATATAATGGAATCCAAAAAAAATTTTAAGCACCATTTTCTAGTTAATATTTCCACGTAACAAGTAATTCCAAATTGAGTGACGTAAAGCCACCATTTTATTACTTTCATGGATTCTTTGTGTCGAAAGTCTAGACAGGGCACTGCGGGGACAGCCTGACTCTGCTCCACGGTGTCTGGGGCTTCAGCTGGGAAGATTCAAATGGCCAGGGCTACAATCATCTGGAGGCTTCTCTGCTGCTGCCTGGGCAGGGGTGACTCAAAGGCTGGGACTGTCCACTGGAGCAAGTGCCTCCACGTGGCTTCTCCATGTGGCCCAGGCTTCTCACAGCATGTGCTCGGGTTCCCAGAGTACCCAGAGAGTGAGCACTGCGTGAGAGCCAGGTGCAAGCTGCCTGGCATGGTATGCTTTAGCCTCACAAAGTTCTCTCTCCAGTAAGAGGATTATACTTTCTATGCCATTCACATCAGGCCTGGCCGCATGACTTACTTTGGCCAAAGGTCTGTGAGCTTGAGTGATGTCATGGCACTTCCGAGCAGGCGCTTTAGGAACCACCCATGTTTCCACCATAGGTTTTCCCCCCTTCCAACAGGTATCCCAATAGGGTCACTGGGTCCCAGAAAGGAAGATGATGTGGAGAGAGCTGCAGTCAATCCTGGGTGTAGGATGCACAAGAAATAAACATTGGTTGTTGTAAACCAGTGAGATGTGACATTTGTTACTGCAGCATAACTTAGAGAAGCTGACTGATACAGAAATATAACCAATGAATTGATAAAAAAAATGTTCATTTTTGTTAGAGTATAAATTTTATAAGTAGTATACTTACCTTTTATAAGTAGTACATTGATGCTTTACATCAGTTTCTCATTGTTCTAATAAACAAAAGCATTCCCCCCCCCCAAATATTTACAAGGATTTATATTTTTAAACAAGTCTGGTAAATATTTCTTGCGTCTTCTCCATTCTTTTTCTGAGATCCTGGATCATCTTTGTGTGTGCTTGTGTGCTAAGTCGCTTCAGTCGTGTCTGACTCTTTGTGACCCTATGGACCATAGCCCAGCAGGCTCCCCTGTACACGGGGTTCTCCAGGCAAGAATACTGGGGTGGGTTGCTATTTCCTCCTCCAGGGGATCTTCCCAACCCAGGGGTTGAACCTGCACCCCTTATATCTCCTGCATTGGCAGGCAGGTTCTTCGCCACTAGTGCTATCTTCACCATCATTATTTTGAATTCTTTTTCTGGAAGGTTGCCTATCTCTACTTCCTGGAGTTTTATCTTTTTCCTTCACCTGGCAGATAACCCTCTTTGCCTGTTCATTTTGATTAAGTTTTGGTGATTGTGGTTTTCTTTCTGGAGGCTGTGGGATTGTAGTTCTTCTTGCTTCTTCAGTCTGCCCTCTGGTGGATGAGGCTAAAAGGCTAGTGTAAGCTTCCTGATGGGAGAGATTGGCTGTGGGAAAAACTGGGTCTTGCTCTGGAGAGCAGGGCTGCTGCTGCTAAGTCGCTTCATCAATTTTAACCTGCCTATGTAATCATATTTAAAGTAAATTTCTTTTAGACAACACATAGTTGGGTTATTTTTAAAAATCTATTTTGACCACTTTTAACTTTTGATTATTAATAGTAAATTTAGACCACTTATATTTAATGTACTTGTTATTGATATGTTTGAGTTCTTTAAGTTGTTTTATTGTTTTCTGGTTGTTTCCTCTATTTTTCATTCCATTCCAATTCATCCCACTGTTCTTCCTTTCCTATTTTTGAGGGGTTATTTGAACATGTTTTAGTATTCCACTTTGATTTACCTATTGTGTATTCACTATCTCTCATTGTAAAATTAAGTTTAGAGGCTGCTCCACCGATTGCAGCTGACGTTGATACTTGTCACAATCATTTGGAGTTAATATTTTATGATCTCAAGGGAAATGTAGACACTTCACCTTCAGATATGTCTGTTCACCCTCCTCTCTTTATGTGATAACTGTCTTATGTGTTACATCTACATATATTGAAATCCGCCAGGTAGTGTGCGGGCAAATTTTCACTTATAGCTTTCAAATATATTTTAAAGAATGCAAGAGAAAAGGAATAGTCCCTTACTTTTTGCCCACATGTTCGCCATTCTATGACCCCTTATTACCCGTTGTGTTGCTCCTTCTTGCTTTCCGATCTTCCAAGTTCCCTTCTGAATCCTTCTATCAGGAGAACGTCCTCTAGCAATTCTCTTAGAGCAGGTGGCTTGCTGGCTATGGGTTCTCGTAGTTTTCTTTCACCTGAGACTGACTTTTAACTTCATCTTCATTCCTGAAGGGCATTTTTGCTATATACGGAATTCTGAGTTGACAGTTCTTTTCTTTCAGCATTTTAAATGTGTTACCCACTTCCTTCTTATTCTCTTGGCTTCTGCTGTAAAAATCTTCTCCAAAAATGAAGGGAAAAAGTATTATAAGGGATATCAAACAGTTAATAAAGATGAGTGAGTGAGTGAAAGGCGCTCAGTTGTGTCCAACTTTTTGCAACCCCATGGATTATACAGTCCATGGAATTCTCCAGGCCAGAATACTAGAGTGGGTAGCCATTCCTTTCTCCAGGGGCATCTTCCCAACCCAGGGATCGAACTCAGATCTTCTGCACTGCAAGTGGGTTCTTTACCATCTAAGCTACCAGGGAAGCCCACAGTGTGTTATTTTTCTTGATCTTGTATTGCTTGTGGTGTTTGTCAGCTTTTCAAATTTTGTGGTTTATTTTCATTTTCTTCTCTCATTCTAAAGAAACATCCACATTTATACCTAAATGTATATTCATAATTTTCTTTTCTTTTTCTTAAAGAGGATCATAAAATGGCATAAATTTAGACTTCACAAAAACTAGATCCTATCCTGCTTCCACCCTCTACATCTGCCTTCGATCCCTTCAAGGAGATGTCAAGGTGAGAAAAAAAAAAGACAGATACTGGCTGAGTCCCCAGCTAGATTCCTCCTTCTTGGCCCAGTTCAGGAGCTGAAAAATTCTGCTTGAGGTGCCTAGGTAGACACTGCTGAGTAACCTCCTGCAGATTTCTGCAGGTCAGAGAATCCAGGTGAGACAGACACCTGGCGGTGGCAGCTGTGAGGCAACAAAAGCCAGTAGGCTCAGCTAAAAATCAAAATGACGACGGCATAGCAGGAGCAGGCAGCTAGTCCTGATTGCAGGACTAGGTGTACAAGATGCTCCCTCCGTCCAGGGATTGTGTGATGCCCTGTAGATCTGGACATAACCCAGCAGGGAAGAAGACTATTAAATGGAGATTTCAGCCTATGTCTCTGCTCCTCCTCCTTTCTCCTACCTCTGCCCAGACATCCCGTTTGCTCCACTGTTTCTCCCAGGACAGGCCAAGCACACTCCAGTCCAGCCTCAGGGCCTTTTGCAGTCTCCATTCCCTCACCCAGATGGACCCTTCTTCTCTGAGTCTTCATAAACCTCACTCCCTCACGTCTTCCAGGTCTCTGAATGAAGGTCACCTCATCAGGACACTTTCTCTAACCACCTTCGATAAAATAACACTCCTTCTCCATCACTACTTTTGCCTTCCCTCTGCTGAATTTTTCATTAAAGCACTTAACAACACTTATGACATTCTATCATATATTTGGTTTTTTTGTTTCATTTTTCATCTCTCTCTCCCACGGGGATGCAGATGAAACTTCATGGTATAAGAAGTTTTAATCTGATGTGTCATGCCTATATTCTCACCCTGTGAAAAGAAAGAAAACACCTAGTACATAGTGAAGTGAAGTGAAGTCACTCAGTCGTGTCCGACTCTTTGCGACCCCATGGACTGTAGCCTACTAGGCTCTTCTGTCCATGGGATTTTTCAGGCAATAGTCCTGGAGTGGATTGCCATTTCCTAGTACATAGAGGCCCTTGATAAACATTTGTTGAATAAATAATAATTAATTCTCTCCCACATGTATGAATGGAAGCTATTAATACTAAATTAAGTTTGTACAAGGAAAAATAAAGTTGTGGTTCCTGGAATCTGTACCTGACTTTTCTATCCTTGGTGTTAAGACAGACTTTTAAGAGTCTTGTTGTGTATAAGATTCTATAATCTGCCCTGCATTTGTTTCTAAGTCTCTATTAAAGAGACTGTGATTCTCTGTGTCTGTATCAAGGATCTTGGAAATCCTGGCCTTGGTGGCTCTGGACAGCTCACCCTGAAATATAAAGCTGAATCTTAATGACTCCAAGATGTACAGGATAAACCAAGGGCACCCAGCTTGATTTCACATAGTGGTTCCAGCTTGGAGGGATAATTGGAAAGATTATCACCAGGAAATTGTTTACAGGACAGGCGAACTCCAGACACAGCCATCACCACCCCCGGCCCCTGCCTGGTTTTTATTTCACATAAATGGTTTTCTGAGCAGACAAAAGGGCAGAACCCTGCCTGGTTTGGTGGATTTATGAGACAAAAAGGGAATGCCCACAGAGGTCAGGGATGTCCCAGCTATCAGAGAAAGGTAAAGGTCCTGAGATGATGGTAAGTGCTACCCCCCCCACCATACACACACACAACCAAGGCGATAAGACAGTTCAGTCCCAGGGCCAGCACACCCACAGGCTTGCTGGGACCAGGCAAGGGACCTAAACAAGCAAATGCAGCCAGGCAGAGGCCAAGGTAGACAGGATACCTATACCCCTTCTCAAGAGGGCAGCTCTGACCAATTTTTTCCCCATCAGGCATGTCAGTGTGGCCAGATTTTCTGAGTTCCCTTTAAAAGCCAAATCCCAAGTTTGTACGTGAAATCTTCCCATTTTAAATATAATGGAATCCAAAAAAAATTTTAAGCACCATTTTCTAGTTAATATTTCCACGTAACAAGTAATTCCAAATTGAGTGACGTAAAGCCACCATTTTATTACTTTCATGGATTCTTTGTGTCGAAAGTCTAGACAGGGCACTGCGGGGACAGCCTGACTCTGCTCCACGGTGTCTGGGGCTTCAGCTGGGAAGATTCAAATGGCCAGGGCTACAATCATCTGGAGGCTTCTCTGCTGCTGCCTGGGCAGGGGTGACTCAAAGGCTGGGACTGTCCACTGGAGCAAGTGCCTCCACGTGGCTTCTCCATGTGGCCCAGGCTTCTCACAGCATGTGCTCGGGTTCCCAGAGTACCCAGAGAGTGAGCACTGCGTGAGAGCCAGGTGCAAGCTGCCTGGCATGGTATGCTTTAGCCTCACAAAGTTCTCTCTCCAGTAAGAGGATTATACTTTCTATGCCATTCACATCAGGCCTGGCCGCATGACTTACTTTGGCCAAAGGTCTGTGAGCTTGAGTGATGTCATGGCACTTCCGAGCAGGCGCTTTAGGAACCACCCATGTTTCCACCATAGGTTTTCCCCCCTTCCAACAGGTATCCCAATAGGGTCACTGGGTCCCAGAAAGGAAGATGATGTGGAGAGAGCTGCAGTCAATCCTGGGTGTAGGATGCACAAGAAATAAACATTGGTTGTTGTAAACCAGTGAGATGTGACATTTGTTACTGCAGCATAACTTAGAGAAGCTGACTGATACAGAAATATAACCAATGAATTGATAAAAAAAATGTTCATTTTTGTTAGAGTATAAATTTTATAAGTAGTATACTTACCTTTTATAAGTAGTACATTGATGCTTTACATCAGTTTCTCATTGTTCTAATAAACAAAAGCATCCCCCCCCCCCAAATATTTACAAGGATTTATATTTTTAAACAAGTCTGGTAAATATTTCTTGCGTCTTCTCCATTCTTTTTCTGAGATCCTGGATCATCTTTGTGTGTGCTTGTGTGCTAAGTCGCTTCAGTCGTGTCTGACTCTTTGTGACCCTATGGACCATAGCCCAGCAGGCTCCCCTGTACACGGGGTTCTCCAGGCAAGAATACTGGGGTGGGTTGCTATTTCCTCCTCCAGGGGATCTTCCCAACCCAGGGGTTGAACCTGCACCCCTTATATCTCCTGCATTGGCAGGCAGGTTCTTCGCCACTAGTGCTATCTTCACCATCATTATTTTGAATTCTTTTTCTGGAAGGTTGCCTATCTCTACTTCCTGGAGTTTTATCTTTTTCCTTCACCTGGCAGATAACCCTCTTTGCCTGTTCATTTTGATTAAGTTTTGGTGATTGTGGTTTTCTTTCTGGAGGCTGTGGGATTGTAGTTCTTCTTGCTTCTTCAGTCTGCCCTCTGGTGGATGAGGCTAAAAGGCTAGTGTAAGCTTCCTGATGGGAGAGATTGGCTGTGGGAAAAACTGGGTCTTGCTCTGGAGAGCAGGGCTGCTGCTGCTAAGTCGCTTCAGTCATGTTTGACTCTGTGCGACCCCATAGACAGCAGCCCACCAGGCTCCGCCATCCCTGGGATTCTCCAGGCAAGAATACTGGAGTGGGTTGCCATTTCCTTCTCCAATGCATGAAAGTGAAAAGTGAAAGTGAAGTCGCTCAGTTGTGTCTGACTCTTAGCGACCCCATGGACTGCTGCCCACCAGGCTTCTGCATCCATGGGATTTTCCAGGCAAGAGTACTGGAGTGGGGTGCCATTGTTACGGTAGGCTAATAGCCCAACACTGAGGATGGTGGAGTAGAAGGATGTACACTCATCTTCTTTAAGAACTTCAAAATTACAACTCACTGCTGAACAACCATCGACAGGAGAATGTTGGATCCCACCTAAAAAAGATACCGCCACGTCCAAGGGAAAAGGAGAAGCCCCAACAAGATGGTAGGAAGGGCGAAATCCCATTTAGACTCAAACCCTATACCAGCCAGAGACACTTGGAGGGCTCAGTTAAAACCTTGTGCACACCAAGAGAACGCACAGAGACTAAGCCAGGCCTGCCTTTGAGTGTTTGAGTGTCTCTTGCAGAAGTATGGGTCAGCAGTGGCCTGCCGCAGGGCACAGGCTCTGGGTGCATCAGACCTGGGTATGGCACAAGCCCTCTTGCTGGAGGTCGCCATTAACCCCACATAGAACTGCCAGAGCTTACACAAGACTGGAGAACAGACACTTGGAGGCACAAACAAAACATTGTGCACACCAGGACCCAGGAGAGAGGAGCAGCGACCACACAAGAGGCTGACTCAACTTGCCCATGAGTGTCCACGAGTCTCCAGCAGAGGCGTGGGTCAGCAGCATCTTGTTGCAGGGCAACGGAGTGGGGGCAGTGCACAAGACCTTTTGAAGGAGGTCACCATTATCTTCATTACCCCCACCATAGTTTTACCTCAGGTCAAACAATAGGGAGGGAACACAGCTCCACCCGTCAACAGAAAACTGGATTAAAGATTTACTGAGTGGGGCCCTGCCCATCAGAACAAGACCCAGTTCCCCCTTCAGTCAGTCTCTCCCATCAGGAAGCTTCCACAAGCCTCTTATCTTTCTCCATCAGAGGGCAGACAGAAATGAAAACTGCAATCACAGAAAATTAACCAATCTGATCACAAGGACCACAGCCTTGTCTAACTCAATGAAACTATGAGCCATGCTGTGTAGGGCCACCCAAGACGGACCGGTCATGGTGGAGAGTTCTGACAAAACGTGGTCCACTGGAGAAGGGAATGACAAACCACTTCAGTATTCTTGCCTTGAGAACAGTAAAAAAAAAAAGGCTAAAAGATAAGAAACTGAAAGATAATTCCCCAGGTTGGTAGGTGCCCAATTTGCTACTGAAGAACAGTGGAGAAATAACTCCAGAAAGAATGAAGAGATGGAGCCAAAGCAAAAACAACACCCAGTTGTGGATGTGACTGGTGATGGAGGAACCTGGAGTGTTAGGTTCATGAATCAAGGTAAACTGGAAGTGGTCAAACAGGAAATGGCAAGAGTGAACATTGACATTTTAGGAATCAGTGAACTAAAATGGACTGGAATGGGTGAATTCAACTCAGGTGACCATTATATATACTACTGTGGTCAAGAATCCCTTAGAAGAAATGGAGTAGCCTTCATAGTCAACAAGAGTCTGAAATGCAGTACTTGGGTGCAATCTCAAAAATGACAGAGTCATCTCTGTTCATTTCCAAGGCAAACCATTCAATATCACAGTAACTCTATGTCCCAACCAGTAATGCTGAAAAAGCTGAAGTTGAAACAGTGGAGAAATAACTCCAGAAAGAATGAAGAGATGGAGCCAAAGCAAAAACAACACCCAGTTGTGGATGTGACTAGTGATGGAAGTAAAGTCCAATGCTGTAAAGAACAACATTGCATAGGAACCTGGAGTGTTAGGTTCATGAATCAAGGTAAACTGGAAGTGGTCAAACAGGAAATGGCAAGAGTGAACATTGACATTTTAGGAATCAGTGAACTAAAATGGACTGGAATGGGTGAATTCAACTCAGGTGACCATTATATATACTACTGTGGTCAAGAATCCCTTAGAAGAAATGGAGTAGCCTTCATAGTCAACAAGAGTCTGAAATGCAGTACTTGGGTGAAATCTCAAAAATGACAGAGTCATCTCTGTTCATTTCCAAGGCAAACCATTCAATATCACAGTAACTCTATGTCCCAACCAGTAATGCTGAAAAAGCTGAAGTTGAAGGGTTCTATAAAGACATATAAGACCTTCAGAACTAACACCCAAAAAAGATGTCCTTTTCATTATAGGGGACTGGAATGCAAAAGTAGGAAGTCAAGAGATACCTGGAGTAACAGGCAAATTGGGCCTGGGAGTACAGAATGAAGCAGGCCAAAGGGTAACAGTTTTGCCAAGAGAACACACTGGTCATAGCAAACACCCTCTTCCAACAACACAAGAGAAGACACTACACATGGACATCACCAGATGGTCAACACCAAAATCAGATTGATTATATTCTTTGCAGCCAAAGATGGAGAAGCTCTATACAGTCAGCAAAAATAAGACCAGGAGCTGACTATGGCTCAGATCATGAACTCCTTATTGCCAAATTCAGGCTTAAATTGAAGAAAGTAGGGAAAACCACTAGACCATTCAGGTATGACCTAAATAAAATCCTTTATGATTATACAGTGGAAGTGACAAAGAGATTCAAGGGATTAGATCTGATAGAGTATATGAAGAACTATGGACAGAGGTTTGTGATATTGGACAGAGGTTTGTGACATTGTACAGGAGGCAGGGATCAAGACCATCCCCAGAGAAAAGAAATGCAGAAAGGCAAAATGGTTGTCTGAGAGGCCTTACAAATAGCTGAGAAAAGAAGAGAAGCTAAAGAAAAAGGAGAAAAGGAAAGATATACCCTTTCGAATGCAGAGTTCCAAAGAACAGCAAGGAGAAAGCCTTTCTCAGTGATCAGTGCAAAGAAATAGAGGAAAACAAGAGAATGGGAAAGACTAGAGATCTCTTCAAGAAAATTAGAGATACCAAGGGAACATTTCATGCAAAGATGGGCACACTAAAGGACAGAAATGGTATGGATCTAACAGAAGTAGAAGATATTAAGAAGAGGTGGCAAGAATACACAGAAGAACTATACAAAAGAGATCTTCATGACCCAGATAACCTCAGTGGTGTGATCACTCACCTAGAGCCAAACATCCTGGAATGTGAAGTCAAGTGGGCCTTAGGAAGCATCCTAAGAACAAGGCTAGTTGAGGTGATGGAATTCCAGTTGAGCTATTTCAAATCCTGAAAGATGATGTGGTGAAAATGCTGCACTCAATATTCCAGCAAATTTGGAAAACTCAGCAGTGGCCACAGGACTGGAAAAAGTCAGTCTTCATTCCAATCCCAAAGAAAGGCAATGCCAAAGAATGCTCAACCTACCACACAATTACACTCATCTCACATGCTGGCAAAGTAATGCTTGAAATTCTCCAAGCCAGGCTTCAGCAATACATGGCCTGTGAGCTTCCAGATATTCAAGCTGGATTTAGAAAAGGCAGAGGAACCAGATATCAAATTGCCAACATCCACTGGATCATCAAAAAAGCAAGATAATTCCAGAAAAATATCTACTTATGCTTTATTGACTAGGCCAAAGCCTTTGACTGTGTGGATCACAACAAATTGTGGAAAATTCTTAAAGAGATGGGACTATCAGACCACCTGACCCGCCTCCTAAGAAATCTGTATGCAAGTCAAGAAGCAACAGTTAGAACTGGACATGGAACAACAGACTAGTTCCAAATTGGGAAAGGAATATGTCAAGACTGTATACTGTCACTTTGCTAATTTAACTTATATGCAGAGTACATCCTGTGAAATTCTGGGCTGGATGAAGCACAAGCTGGAATCAAGATTGCTGGGAGAAATATCAATAACCTCAGATATGCAAATGACACCACCTTTATGGCAGAAAGCAAAGAACTAAAGAGCCTCTTGATGAAAGTGAAAGAGGAGAGTGAAAAAGTTGGCTTAAAACTCAACATTAGGAAAACTAAGATCATGACATCTGGTCCAATCACTTCATGGCAAATAAATGGAGAAACAGTGGAAACAGTGAGAAACTTTATTTTTGGGGGCTCCAAAATCACTACAGATGGTGACTGCAGTCATGAAATTAAAAGATCCTTGCTCCTTGGAAGAAAAGCTGTGACCAACCTAGACAGCATATTAGGAAGCAGAGACATTTTGCCAACAAAGGTCCATCTAGTCAGTGCTATTGTTTTTCCAGTCGTCATGTATGGATGTGAGAGTTGGACCACAGAGAAGGCTGAGCATTGAAGAATTGATGCTTTTGAACTGTGGTGTTGAAGAAGACTCTTGAGAATCCCTTGGACTGCAAGGAGATCAGTCCATCCTAAAGGAAACCAGGCCTGAATGTTCATTGGAAGGACTGATGCTGAAGCTGAAACTCCAATACTTTGGACACCTGATGTGAAGAACTGACTCATTGGAAAAGACCCTGATGCTGGGAAAGATTGAAGGTGAGAGGAGAAGGGAACGACAGAGGATGAGATGGTTGGATTGCATCACTGACTCGATGGACATGAGTTTCAGGAAGCTCTGGGAGTTGGTGATGGACAGGGAGGCCTAGCATGCTGCAGTCCATAGGGTTGCAAAGAGTCGGACATGACTGAGCGACTTAACTGACTGACTGATGGTAGGGCTAGTGATGACCTCCAAAAAGGCTCTCACCTAGGGCAGGACTGCTGCTGCCAGTGCCCTTGTCTCTGCAGTCAGCCAGTGTGGCTCCAGGTCTCTGCCGGTGTCCCTCTAACACATGCATGTAAGTCTGGTTCAGTCTCCTGAGGGGCCACTGCTCCTTTCCCTTGGGTCCTAGTGCACAGAAGATTTTGTCTGTGCCCTCCAAGAGTGGGGTGTCTATATCTCCCAGTCCTGTGGAAGTCCTGCAATCAAATCTCGCTGGCCTGCAGTCAGATTCCCTGGGGATTTCTCTCACTTTGCCAGATCCCCAGGTTGGAAAGCCTGACATGGGGCTCAGAACGTTCACAGAAGTGGGAGAACTTCTTTGGTGTTATTTTTGTCCAGTTTTTGGATCACCCACCTGGCGGGTTTGGGATTTGATTTTTTTTCGAGATTGTGCCCCTTCTACCGTCTTATTGTGGCTTCTCCTTTGTTTTTGGACATGGGCAATCTTTTTCGGTGGGTTCCAGCATCCTCCTGCTGTTGATGGCTGTTCACTAATTGCAATTTCAGAGCTCTCACAGGAGATGAGCGCACGTCCTTCTACTCCACCATTGAACCAATCTTTTATTTTTAAACAAGTTTGAAGAAATGTCATTGTCTTCCACAATGGCCCATCCCTCGTTTTAGGATACTAAAGACTGTGAAATTGAAGTGAAAGTGAAAGTCGCTCAGTCGTGTCCAACTCTTTGCGACCCGTGGACTAGTCCACGGAATTCTCCAGGCCAGAATACTGGAGTGGGTAGCCTTTCCCTTCTCCAGGGATCTTCCCAACTCAGGGATCGAACCTGGGTCTCCCACATTGCAGGCGGATTCTTTACCAGCTGAGCCACAAGGGAAGCCCACTAAAGACTGTAAAGTCCGGCAATAAGGAAAACGTCATTAACTCAGTGTTTCCCAACTTAGCAATGGCTTAGCAATAGCAACTTCGTGATAGAACCTGCCATTTAATGTATCATGAGAGTCTGGGACACAGGTTATTCTCAAATTGATTTTCTTCTGTTTGCTATTAGGTAGTAAGCATGAGGTGCTTTACATGTATGATATCATTTAAATGCTATAACAGCCTCTTTGAGAGAGGCAACATTATTCCCATTCTGCTGTTGAGAAAGCAAAGGCTTAGAGAGACAAATTGACTTGCTCGGAGAAACCACAGTGGAAAAAAAAGAAAAAATGGTGGAAGCAGGCCTTGTATCTAGGTTTGGAAACAAAGACTGAGCTCTTAACCCACCTAACTTCTTCCTGGCTCCAAACTCAGCTCCCAGCTCTGGAGCTATTTGGTGATGCTTCAGTATCCACTGAATCCTGTCCTCTCCACTTTACTCCTGACCATGCCTCTTCATGCTCCTCATAACCTTCCATCTCCTCTCCATCTTTAAGCCTTCTTTGAGGCTTAGCTCATGATCCATCCTCCAGAAAGCCTTCCTTGACTACTTTTCTTCATCATGAACTCTCTCTGACTTTATATGAAGTTAGTGGAGTAGAACATTTCCCTAAGATGTAAAGTCTCACACACCTTTAGACATACTGAATCAAAGACTCCAGGGACAGGGTCCACCTGTCTCGGTTTCAGCAAGTCTTCCTAGTAAGATACAGATGTATTTTCAAGTGTAAGAACCACTAATCTAAGTTGACAACTTTGGTTCCTTTCTCCAGAAAGGATGGATGAAATTCTGGAGATGTGAGATGAATCTGTTAGGGAGGGGGCTTCTGGGAAATTTCATCATCCTTAGTAGGATGAAAGACTTTACTCATTAAGATGTTTTTGGTTTCAAGCCACAGAAAATCTAGCTAACAGGAGCTTAAGTAAACAGGAGTTTTATTATTCTCACTTTCAAAAAGTCTAGAGCTAAGCAGTGGCTAGTATTGGTTTGATGGCTTAGCAATGTCTGTGATTCTCTTGGTCTTTGCCTCTGAACACAGAATGGCTGCCACAGATTAGGTGTCACATCATATTCCAGGCAGGAGGAAGAAGTGGGGAAGGCTGCTGCAAGCCATGTTTGCCCCTCATCTAGAGGAAAGTAGAGATTTCCCAGAAGCCCCTCAGGAGGTTTCCACATATGTCTCATTGGCCAGAATAGGTCATGGGGGCACCTCTGGCAGGAAGGGAGATTAGCTAAGTGGTTATTTGTGTTTTCCAACTAAAGAGCCTCTTGATGAAAGTGAAAGAGGAGAGTGAAAAAGTTGGCTTAAAGCTCAACTTCAGAAAACGAAGATCATGGCATCCGGTCCCATCACTTCAGGCAAATAGATGGGGAAACAGTGGAAACAATGGCTGACTTTATTTTTCTGGGCTCCAAAATCACTGCAGATAATGATTGCAGCCATGAAATTAAAATAAACTCCTTGGAAGGAAAGTTATGACCAACCTAGACAGCATAAAAAGTGGTCATGTATGGATGTGAGAGTTGGACTGTAAAGAAAGCTGAACACTGAAGAATTGATGCTTTTGAACTGTGGTGTTGGAAAAGACTCTTGAAAGTCCCTTGGACTGCAAGGAGATCCAACCAGTCCATCCTAAAGGAGATCAGTCCTGTGTTCATTGGCAGGACTGATGTTGAAGCTGAAACTCCAATACTTTGGCTACCTGATGCAAAGAGCTGACTCATTTGAAAAGACCCTGATGTTAGGAAAGATTGAGGGCAGAAGGAGAAGGGGACGACAGAGGATGAGATGGTTGGATGGCATTACCGACTCAATGGACATGGGTTTGGGTGATGGACAGTTGGTGATGGACAGAGAGGCCTGGTGTGTTGTGGTTCATGGGGTCACAAAGAGTCGGACACAACTGAGTGGCTGAACTGAACTGAACCGAACCTCTATAGTGAAGGCAGGAAAAGAAGGGTTGGGGATGTTGTGGGGTGAGCAAATCCACAGTGTCTTCCTTGCTGAAGTAGATCTAGCTACTCCCAGCTGAAAAACTTTCTGACAGAAAGTAGTACCAGTTAAGGCAAGGGATCAGACAAAATTCTGGAGATGTGAGATGACTGTTAGGGAGGAGGCTTCTGGGAAATTTCATCAACCTTAATAAAATGGTCATCCTATTAAAATGGTGCAGAAATCAGGCCCAGGGTCAGTGCACAAACTAATGAGGCTCCACCACAGATTTCTCCAATATTTCTCCTGTCTTACTGCCTTTGTTTTCCACGGAATCATTCCTCCTAGAATATCAGAGGAATGCACCCTCGGAATTTACTAAAAGATACAGACAGGGTAGAGGAGTTTGGGTTCTGAGGTGGGAAAGTGAAAGTGAAAGTCACTCAGTCATGTCCAGGCCAGAATACTGGAGTGGGTAGCCTTTCCCTTCTCCAGGGGATCTTCCCAACCCAGGGATCGAAGCCAGGTCTCCCACATTGCAGGCAGATTCTTTACCAGCTGAGCCACAAGGTGGGAAAGACCTAGGGCTAATTTCTGGCCTATCATTTCTATGCTGTGTGACCTTAGGCACGTGGCTCCACCTCTTTGAGCGTCAGTTTCTTCATCTGTAAAACGGAGCTAATGAGAGCCCCTGCCTCCCCTCAGTGAGGTATGAGGATTGAATGAGATCAACAGCATATTAATAAAACAACAAGCTCCATTGTGCCCGACTCTTTGGGACCCCATGGACAGTAGCCTGCACCAAGCTCCTCCGTCCATGGGATTTTCAAGGCACGAGTACTGGAGTGGGTTGCCATTTCCTTCTTCAGGGGATCTTCCCAACCCAGGGATCTAACCCAGGTCTCTCACATTGCAGACAGACGCTTTACCATCTGAGCCACCAGGGAAGTCTTTAATAAAACAACANTGAAGTCCCTCAGTCATGTCCAACTCTTTGTGACCCCATGGACAGTAGCCTACCAGGTTCCTCCGTCCATGGGATTTTCCAGGCAAGAATACTGGAGTGGGCTGCCATTTCCTTCTCCAGGGGATTTTCCCAACCCAGGGATTGAACCCAGTTCTCCGGCATTGCAGACAGATGCTTTACCGTCTGGGCCACCAGGAGCGACTAAACCACCACCATGCATTTAAGTCACCTTAGAACACTGAGTAGGGTTCCCTGAGCAGTACAGTGTTTTCTTATTAGTTACCATATTATACAGAGTAGTGTATGTATGTCAATCCCAATCTCAGCTCATCCCACTCCCATTTTCCTCCTTGATGTCCATGTATTTGTTCTCTATGTCTGTGTCTCTATTTCTGTTTTGTAAATAAGATCATTGATACCATCTTTCTAGATTTCACATATGTGTTATACAACATTTTTTTTCTGACTTATTTCATTCTGTGTGACAGTCTCCAGGTTTATCTGTGTCTCTACAAATGACCCAATTTCATTTCATCCTATGGCTGAGTAATATTCCATTTTATGTATGTATTATAACTTCTTTATCCATTTCACTGTTGATGGACATTTAGGTTGTTTGCATGCCCTAGCTATTGTAAATAGTGCTGCAGTGAACATTGGGGTTCATGTGTCTTTTTGATTTATAGTTTTTCTCTGGTTATATCCCTAATAGTGGGATTTCTGGGTCATGTGGTAGTTCCATTTTTAGTTTTTTAAAGAACCTCCATACTGTTCTCCATAGTGGCTATGCCAATTTACTTCCCACAACAGTGCAAAAGTGTTCTCTTTTCTCAACACCCTCTCCAGCATTTAATTTTTGTAGATTTTTTATGATGGCCATTTTGACTGGTGTAAGGTGATACCTCATTGTAGTTTTCATTGCGTTTCTGTAATAATTAGTGCTGTTGAGCATCTTTTCATGTGTAAAAATATGGAACCCTTCATGAATTTGTGTGTCGTCCTCGCAAAGGGGTGATGCTTATCTTCTCTGTATCAGTCCAGTTTTAGTATACTTGCTGCTGAAGTGAGCTTTTTTTTTCCCCCCATTCCTAGGCATTTTGTTTTACCCTTGAATTTTGCATTTCATTTTTAACTCTCCTTCCACTCATGGGTTATGTGAAAATATTTCCACAGTTGTATTCTCAGTTTGTTCAGAGCTTTTGATGTGTACATGCATGTGAAGTCATTTTAGTCATGTCCAACTCTTTGTGACCCTATGGACTATAGCCACTAGGCTCCTCTGTCCATGGAATTCTTCAGGCAAGAATACTGGAGTGAGTTGCCATGCCCTCCTCCAGGGGATCATCCAGCCCAGGGATTGAACCCACATCTCTTATATCTCCTGCATCGGAAGGCAGATTCTTATTACTGGGGCCACCTGGGAAGCCCCTTTGATGCATGTAGAATGTAATCCAAAAAATGGAAAAATTGTGTAGAGCGAGTGCAGAGAAAAAGAGAGCTAGCTGTGCAGTCAGGCAAAGAAAAGGACATTTATTAGAGGGAAATGAGGTGACTAGCCCTTAAGGTGAACCAGCATCCTCTTTCTGATGGGGTCTTCCTTATACCCCGCCAATGAAAAATTCTCTGAAGGGATGGTTAATTTTTAGCTTGTAGCTGAATCCTGCGGTCACATAGCCAGAGGTCTGGCGTCCAGTGGTCTCGTAGCCTTGAGAAGGTAGGTGCCAGAGGAAAACAGAATGTCATTTGGGCAATTTGGTCTGTCTCAAGAGGGTCACTGTGACTTTATCTTTTGTTTGCGAGGTCAACATAATGAGCGGTTTTAACAATAAGCCCCCACGTAAGCCTTATCAGATTGTTAACATGATTTCAGTTACTTTCAAAATGTAGCCCACAGACCTCCTTGAGTTCTCTTGAAACCTTTTAGGGAGTCCTTCAGGGCAAAAGTATTTCAGAATAATAAAAAGAACATTTTTTGCCTTTTCCACTGTATTGATTATTGCATTTAGGGTCAAAAGCAATTAAAACTCTTAGCCTTAACAATTATCAAAACAATGGCACCAAACTGTACTTGTGGTCACTGTAGTCTTCACTACCATTCACCCCCAGTAAAAACAAGTAAGTAAATATATACGTAAAATTAAAAACCAGATTTACTGCAAAAATATCTTTGATGAAGCAAGAAAAAGTATTCATTCTATTTCACCTAGACACATAAATAAGTGCACCTGTTTTTTTTAATGTTATGTGTGCTGAAATGGGAAGTATGCATACAAAATAGTTTCCACAAACAAAAGTGTGATGATGGTTGACTCAAAAAAATAATAAATAAAACACTTGTGCAATTACTTTGAGTTGCAGGCTGAATTAGCTGATTTTCTATGGAACACCATTTTTACTTGAAAGAATGACTGACAAATTGTGGTTATTTAGACTTGGCTATCTGGCAGATGACTTTTTGAAATTGAGTGAAATGAGCCTGTCATTTCAAGAAAAAATAACTTACTATATTTGTTACCAAGGACAACATTTGAACATTTGAGAGAAAAATTAGAATTTTGAAAAACTTGTATCTCCACCATAAGTTCAACAGCTTCTCAAAACAAAGAATTTTCTGATGTGATGAATGATGGTGTTCACATTTCAAAGATCTGCATAACTCAATCAAGCAATATTTTACAAATGAGCAGTGGATAATGATACAAAATCACACACAGATAATAGATCCATTCAAAGTGCAAAATAAAGCAACAGATTTTAATGTAGCACAATACAAGTTCATTGATACATCTTCAAATTCTATTTGTCTAGTTTTGCTAGACTTTCAAAGAAGACGATTTCTAAGACTCTATTATTGAAAATGTATTGAAATATATATTGTTGATGTTAAGTCGCTCACTTGTGTCCAGCTCTTTGCTACCCCCATGGACTGCAGCACACCAGGCTTCCCTTCCTTTACCATCTCCCAGAGCTTGCTCAAACTCATGTCCATTGAATCAGTGATCCATCCAACCGCCTCATCCTCTGTCGTCCCCTTCTCCTCCTGCCTTCTATCTTTCCCAGCATCAGGGTCTTTTCCAAGGAGTCAGTTCTTCACATCAGGTGGCCAGAGTATTGGAGCTTGAGCTTTAACATCAGTCCTTCCAATGAATATTCAGGGTTGACTTCCTTTAGGATTGACTAGTTTGATCTTGCTATACAAGGGATTCTCAAGAGTCTTCTTTAGCACCACAATTCAAAATTATAAATTCTTCAGTGCTTAGCCTTCTTTATGGTCCTGCTCTCACATCCACACATGACTACTGAAGATCATAGCTTTGACTAGATGGACCTTTGTTGGCAAAGTAGTATCTCTGCTTTTAATATATATTCAATATATTGAATGTATATTGAAAAGGCTGTTGAAGAATTTAAACTCCATATACATGTGAGGCCAGATTTTCATCATCCAAAATATAAGATATAATAGATTGAATGCAGAAGCAGATTTAAGAATCTAGACATTAAGCCAAAATTAAAAAGATTTGAAAATTTATAAAATAAGACAATAAAATAATTAAAATAAAACAACTTTTTAAAGTAAATTTAAAGACTCCGTAGATTTTCTTTTAGAGCTATGATTATTTTTCACCTAAAATATTATTTTAACATATTATTGTTTCTTATTGATATTTATAAATTAATTTTTAATGATTTCTCATTTTAATCTCCAATATAGTAAAATGTTAATATAAAGTTATGACCAACCTAGACAACATATTAAAAAGCAGAGACATTACTTTGTCAACAAGGTCCATCTAGTCAAGGCTATGGTTTTTCCAGTAGTCATGTATGGATGTGAGAGTTGGACTGTGAAGAAAGCTGAGCACCGAAGAATTGATGCTTTTGAACTGTGGTGTTGGAGAAGACTCTTGAGAGTCCCTTGGACTGCAAGGAGATCCAACCAGTCCATTCTGAAGGAGATCAGTCCTGGGTGTTCATTAGAGGGACTGATGTTGGAGCTGAAATTCTTACTTTGGCCACCTGATGGGAAGAACTGACTCATTTGAAAAGACCCTGACACTGGGAAAGATTGAGGGTGGGAAGAGAAGGGGACGATAGAGGATGAGATGGTTGGATGGCATCACCGACTCAATGGACATGGATTTGGGTAGACTCCAGAAGTTAATGATGGACGGGGATGCCTGGCGTGCTGAGGTTCATGGGGTCGCAAAAAGTTGGACACGACTGAGTGACTGAACTATATAAACAAAAGCTTTTGGAGGTCCTCAATAATATTAACAATACAAAGAGGTCCTGAGATCAAAAGTGTACATGACAAGGATGAATTTGATAATTCTTCTTCTATGGTAAATACATTTATGTCTTTTACATTATGGACATGTCTTAGTTGAAACTACTATAATGCAGGTAACTGAGTCTGGGAAGTTATGCTGAATAAGGAAAATATTTATTACATTATACTAGTGTGTTTTCCATTACTGTGATATGAGCTGCACATACCATCAGTTTAACTCAGTAAGTTCTAATAAACGTAAGAAGTGTTGCAAAGCAAGCCAGAGATTACAAAAGATAAATATTCTGATACTCTTGTTTGGATTTTCAACATCTCTCAACTAAAACAATGTAAAATTTTTCTATTGGTCTTTTTTCATAGACGCACCTTTCCTACCTAAACCTTCCTCCCCTCCACACTAGTAACCTTTCTAACAGGCACATCAAGTCTCCACTGTTTAAAAGTATTAGTGACATCCAGGGACAAAAGCTCAGGTTATTCAGGATGACTGGCTCCTGTGAGCTGTTGAGGTTTGTCTCTTCTCTATGGTCTATCTACTCTACCATGTGCCCCCCCGAGACACTGCATTTCTGTGCTATCTGAACTGGTTTTGTCTCCTGGCCTTTGCTGCTGCTGCGTTTTCTGCCTGAGAAGCCACGATCTCTTCTTCCCTCAAGAATGACTCCTTTCCTTTCTGTGCTATGGCTGTGTCTGGAACAGACTTCCAACATAGCAAACAGTGCATTTTATTGTGCTTATTTTTGGCTTCCTTTTCATGTGCCGTACCTTCTCTGCAACACATTCCAGCCTGTTCTCTGATGTAACAGGACCATCACCACTACCTAGTTCATGTGTGGGCACCTAATGGGTCGCACAGAGTCAGACACGACTGAAGCGACTTAGCAGCAGCAGCAGCAAGTACTCAACAGGGGTTTCCCAGATGGTATTAGTGGTAAAAGATCCCAATCTGCCTCCCAGTGCAGGAGACACAAGAGACGCAGGTTCAGTTCCTGGAGTGGGGAAGATCCCCTGGAGGAGGAAAATGGCAACCCACTCCAGTATTCTTGCCTAAAGAGTTTCATGGAGAGGAGAAGCCTAGTAGACTATAGTCCATGGGGTCGCGAAGGGTGGACACAACCAAGAAACTGAGCACACACACACACACACACACACACACACACACACACATGCGGTCAAGAAGATCCCCTGGAGTAGGAAATGGCAACCCACTACAGTATTCTTGCCAGGAAATCCCGTGGACACAGGAGCCTGGAAAATGAGACAAAACAGAAACATTTCAGGGAAACCTTTCTTACCTGACAATTCTATTCTTTAAATAATGTTTCCATATTTATTGGTAAAACCATACTTAAGCACCTAACAATCTTAATATTTTTGTGCAAATTCCAAACTCCTATCAGAGTCCATATATGCTATGATTAAATACTGTTTTTCAAAGTAACTCTGAATTTTTTTTCCTTATTGTTAACTTTAATTAAAAATGACTTGATTTAATTCAGAGAAATTTCATTACTTCTTATTTAATCTGTCAGAGTTACATTTTGTTTTTTGCTTGAGTCAAATTTAAAAAAAACATTATCCAAGGATTATCCTCTTTTAGTCATAAAAATTAGTAAAGTTATTATAAAAAAACAGAATATTTTAAAAGTATAAAGACTATAATATTCATATATTATAATCTTTTGTGTGATTTTTTTTTGCCCAAAAGAATAATAATATATTGCTTTTGATTCTGTAATGTTTTCTTCTAAATAATTTTTATTTCTGTTGTTTTGGGGGAATTTTTTTTGTTGTTTCTTAGGATTCCTATGGTGTTTGCAATTTTTTATCTATCAGGTGTTATATCTTAAACATTTTTTTCATGCTGTCAGAAATTTTTTAAAAAGATCATTTTAATGGCTCCATAGTATTCCATCACAGAGTTTTACTTTTATGGAATTATTCCAACAATTATGGAAATGTTTCTTTCTAATTGGATAATTACTTTTGAGGTAAACTTTAACACATTAAAAATATCACGCATTTTAGAGTTCTTATAATCATCAGATCTTTTGTTGTATAAAACAGAGCCAAAAACCAGAATTCCCACACTGCCTGTGTCGTGCACACAGGATGAAAGTTCAGTCAACCAACACATGTGGGGCAAACAGTTTCAGGTGTGTGGTTTCATGCAGTAGCCTCCTTAGCTTTCACCTTTGGTTGTTCCGGATCTGCGCCTAGGGTAGAGCTTGAAATACGTTGGTTCACTATTCTTATTCACTCCTCCTCTCACAATTTGATCAGAATATATCCTTTTGTGTTCATGTTCTCACATTTTTCCTTACTTTCAGAAATAGAGACAAAATAACCTAAATATTAACATGGAACAAAAACTACACAAAAACTATTACACTGTTTGCCTTTTTTTTTTTTTAACCACTTTCTAGTAGCATATAACACTCTTCTGAGATATTCAGTTTTAAAGAGATTTAAAGTTCCCATTAAAATATGTCTTTAACAAGTGTATTGAGTAATATGAGACTTGAAAGGGAAGTAAAGAAATGGTAATCATTTTACAGTTCTCATTTATCCTTCAATTATGTGTGCATGCTAAGTTGTCTTCAGTTGTGTCCAACTCTTTGTGATCCCATGGACTATAGCCTGCAAGGCTCCTCTGTCCATGGGATTTTCCAGGCAAGAATACTGGAGTGGGTTGCCTTTTCCTCCTCCAGGGGAGCTTCTGGAGTCAGGGATCCAGCCTTCAGCTCCTGGGTCTCCAGCATTGCAGGCGGATTCTTTACCACTGAGCCATTGAGGAAGCCTACATAGTACCTTAATCTAATCCACTTTCAAATGCACCAGTTTAATACTATTTTACTGGGAGGTACCTGAATCTATTTCAGTATTCCTGCAGCTCTCTTTGAAGGTTTATGCTTTTATGATTATTATCTTCCTGCCAATGTACTACATCTCTTATTTCTCTTTCATTTGCAGGCAGGTTCTTTACCACTAGCACCATGTGGGAAGCCCTTCAATTATATGTAGTTATAGGAAATGGTAACCCACTCCAGTGTTCTTGCCTGGAGAATCCCAGGGACGGGGGAGCCTGGTGGGCTGCCCTCTATGGGGTCACACAGAGTCGGACACGACTGAAGCGACTTAGCAGCAGCAGCAGACTTGGCAGTGCCAATATAAATCTTCTGAAATGTTAGTATTCTAAACTATAGAAGTAGGAAAGATGTTTGTTTGGCAAATAACTTTAATATTTAGTTTTTGGCCAATTTAGCCAGTTTAGTTGTTGGCTCTTGTAACTAGAGAAAGATAAAATAAGGTTTTTCTTTCAAGTAACTTTAATTAGTAAAAGATTTACAAATCTCACATTCATATTACTAACTCAAAAGATGCAATTCTCTAATATTAATCTCAGTGCACACCCACACATATACATATATATATATGTTTCTTAAAAATCCTTAAATATTCATTTGAGAAGAAAATAATCTAAGCAGCATAACATGGAGTCATTTTTAGAAATATTTATATGCAATCTGCATTGTTTAGATTATTTTCTTCTCAAATGCATATGTAACAATTCTCAAGAAATATATGTACTCCATGTATCTGGATATAAGTTTTCCAATTCTCCAAATATCTAGAACTTAACCTAAAATTGAGTTGAATATATAGGCTTTTGAACATTCCAAATATCTTTTCATGTCTTTTGCTTTAAATTGAAGTCTTGATAACCTCAAATATAAATTTTTCAAAATAGATTCCTATTTAAAGCAGATCTTTTAAACCTGGCATTTGGAAAGATCAAATTAATAGGGACTAGAAGATGAAATAGAGATGGAGATATACAGAATTAGGCATTCTCATCAAGATAAGAAGGACTTTCCTGGATGGCTCAGTGGATAAAGAATCTTCCTTCAATGAAGGAGACCAGAGACCCAGGAAATGTGGGTTTGATCCCTGGGTCGGGAAGATCCCTGGAGAAGGAAATGGCAACCCAATCCGGTACTCTGGTTTGAAAAATCCCATGGACAGAGAAGTCCAGCGGCCTACAGTCCAAAGGGTCTCAAACAGTCCAACATGACCGAGCAACTAAGTGCATGCTCCGTGTGTACACGTGTGTGCACACACACACATCTAGGTAAAAAGGGGAAGAAAGAACTTAAACATTAAAACAAAGTATAATTACCATATATTTATAAACTTGTAAATAAAAAGTGTATAAAATTTTTAGATTTCCAGCAGAAATGGTGAATGCATACAATATTTTGCAAATCCCGGGAAAGGGCACATTTGAGATGTTTGAGAAAACTGATTAAAGAATTTTAGGACCTTTATCTTAACTCAATATCTTGAGATAGCCTAAAAAATGAGAAAATAAAACATAAAAACCATACATATATTGAAATTTTTTTTTGTATTTATTTATTTTTTTACACGAACTCCCAAACATGAACCCCCCTCCCACCTACATATATTGAAATTGATAGTCACCTAGAATAACATAGATAAAAATAAAGCCTGTGAGTAGAGATTGTGTCCGACCAATTTAATTTCCTTTGTGACAAAGTAAAAAGTTGTGTTGATTAAGACAAAAATAATAAATATCACTTATCTGTGCTTTGGGGGTGATTTCATATTTCTGTACTTGATGATTTTTTATGATCTTTTATTATTAATTCCCAACTTACATGTAAGAATTATGAAGGACCACCAAATGAAAGAAGGTGAACTTTCAGTGTCTGTTGAGAGTAACAATACAGTTTTTCAAAAAAGGCATCTGTGAAAAAATTTATATTTTGTTAAGTTTTATCATGTATATAATTACATAATTGAAAGAGATTATGATATGAATGTGTACATGGCATGTATTCAGCATGAATCAAAAGCCAGAATGGGCATTCCAGATTTTAGAATCTCTAGAATAGCTCTGAGCCTGATTTCTTGAAATTATTGGTTTATTAATTTAGTTTAATTTAAAATTGTTAGGTGTTCAAGTGATTCAGGATGGTTAACAATGATTTCATGGAGAAATATATTAATTACACCATTGAAATCAACCCAGAGATTATTACTATTTCATGACTTTTCTCTGACCTCAATGTTGAAATTGGGAGTTAGAGTATAAATGGTGTATAATAAATCATATTAATAGCTCTGAGGGGTTCAAGAATAGAACACAGGATAAACTTGAAACTTTTAGAAGCTGACAGACTCTAAAGTTCAACCAAGGTTAGATTTTGAATCAAGAACAAACTATTAAGCATAAATGTCATAAGATGTTGGGAAAACTAGTCACGAGTTGGTGGAATCAAGACCCTTATGTTTAACGAGAAGTCAGTAAGTGTTTCTGATTAGTAGTAGGAAGAGGATTATAGGATGTTTTTATATGTGAAGATTGATTTTATCATTTCAACCCTTTTTATAAATGTCGAATTGATTTGTGCAGATACAGGCTAAATGAATACAGATACCCTGTTACTGAAATAATTTGTAAAGAAAATTATGCAACGTTAGGAATCATCTTTTACTGCTGTTGTTGCCATTTAGTTGCTATGTCCTGCTTTTTGAGACCCCAGGGCCTGTAGCCCATCAGGCCCTTCTGTCCATGGGGTTTTCCAGGCAAGAATACTGGAGTGGGTTGCCATTTCCTTCTCCAGGGGATCTTCATAACCCAGGAGTTATCTTTACGCTATTTTTAATTACTATTATTCCTTTAGAGTCTTTGAGCAGCTCAGTGAATTTGGGAAGAAATTGGAAAGGACCAGGTGAACAATGCAAATAATTACATAGTATCAATTATAGGGCCTTAAAAGATTGAAAATTTTTCAGATTGGAAAAGAGAGCACTGAAGGGAGAGATGATAACTGTTTTCAAATGTATGTGGTTTGTTGCAAGGAGAGTATGTAATTGCATCTTTTTTAATCTCTGTAAAAAGATAAATTACTGGCAATGGGCATAAATGGTAGCAAGAAAACTTCATGTTTTTCTTTTCTTCTTCCAAAAGTGATTTGATCTGACTTAAAAAATCAAATACAGTATAAATCAAAATAATAAAGACCAAACAAGCTAAAAGGAGTGGCGAATTTGATGTTCCAAAACCCAGAAAAGATATGACTTCTACTTGGTTCTGAACTTCACTTTGTGCTTCTAACACTAACTAGCTAAAGGGAAAGCATGCAGGGTCATGGGTCACGTAAATAGACCCCATTGTCTACACAAGAAAGTCAGTGAAGGGGACCCACTGGAAATCTGTGCTATCCCTGGATCATTTAGCATGTAACTGGGCATGGTTGTAGTTTAATCGTTTCTTTGGTTGACTAGTTGATTGCTTGATATTTAGTGATCTTTTGTTGTTGCTGAATTCCATCCTACCATATGCCTGCAACTGTACGCCTGTCGTTGTTCAGTCAGAGTCATGTCCAGCTCTTTGCAACGCCATGGACTGCAGCCCTCCAGGCTTCCCTGTCCCTCACCATCTCCCAGAGATTGCCCAAGTTCATGTCCATTGAATTTGTGATGCCATCCAACCATTTTATTCTCTGTTGCCCCCTTCTCCTCTGCCTTCAATCTTTCAGAGCATCAGGATCTTTTCGAATGAGTTGGCTGTTCGCATAAGGTAACCAAAGCATTGGACCTTCAGCTTCAGCATCAGTTCTTCCAATGACTATTCAGGGTTGATTTCTTTTAAGACTGATTGGTTTGATCTTCTTGCAGTCCAAGGGACACTCAACAGTCTTCTCCAGCACAACAGTTCGAAACCATCAATTCTTCAGCACTCTGCCTTCTGTATGGTCCTGCTCGCACATCCATACATGACTACTGAAAACACCTTAACCTTGATTGTATGGACCTTTGTCAGCAAAGTGATGTCTTTGGTTTTTAACACACTCTCTAGGTTTGTCATAGCTTTCCTGCCAAGAGGCAATCTTCTTCTAATCTCAAGGCTGCAGTTATGGGTCAACTGTATGTCTATGCCAACTAATTAGAAATTTCTGGTATTTTTATCACATGCAACTTACTTTCTGCATTTGGCCCTACTTTGTAACATCTAAAACACTAGATATTTTTATACTAGGATTTTTTGAATTTTGAGGTGCAAAACATTCTGAACGTTTCTTACTTCTGCCAAAAAATTATATAATAATGTATAAAACTGACTATATGTGGAAAATAAATTTGGCTCAATTGAATATTCTGGGCACAACTTAGTATCACCTACACAAAAACTTATTCTGGCAGATGTTCTGCAAGGTCTAAATTGGTCATTTGAAAGGACACTTTCAACACTAGATTCATTAAGTGACATAGAGACTCCATTTGCAGGTAACCCCTTGTAACAGATCCATGGATACAGTCTCCTTAAAGTCAGTCATTCTCCATGTGCCATTCTTCTCTTTCTTTTAAAATGTGGTGGGGGATAGTAACAATGGCTGCCCCCCTTTTTTTCCCTGGTCATGAGTGTTCTCCATTCTTTATAACACAGAGTTCTGAGATCCCAAGTTGCCGCTTGTTCAAGTGCTTGAAATTATGTTGGACCATTTTTTAATGAAGATTTGGCCTGGAGGGATTCCTTGAGTCTACTTTTAAGAAAAGTTAGAATGACTCAGTTTCTCAGTGAGAAAACATATTGTTTGACAATTAATGTTTCTAACCAAATATCAGCTCTGCTGCCTGAATTTCTGGTTTTATAACAAGAGCACTGAACTATAAAACAGTAGACTCAGATTTCAATTTCAAACTTTCACAAACTATCTGACTGGAGCTAGTCACTCCATTATCTGTGGTACCTAACTTTACTGAACCTTCACTTTCTCCTTTACAAGGTAGACAGTTAAAATTTTAAGAATCTGTTATGTACAAAGTGTCCTTACATTTTTAATGAGGGGAAGGGAGGTGTCAGGGAATGCTTGTTTCCAAGGCATAAAACACATTCAAGGTAGTACAGGTCAAATGGGTTATTTACTGGAAATCCCACAGACCAAAACACAGCTAAGGCGTAAAGAGACTAAACTGAACTGAGAAGTCAGAAGTCACAACAGCTCCCTCTGGCTCACTGTTTCCATGCTTGCTTCTTATCTCTGCTGCTCTTCTATGCTTTGGCTGTGTCCTCTGCTTGCTCAGGGCCGGAGAGCGCTTCCCAGACTCAACCCTGGGTCACTGCGTTCAGGTGCTTATAATGTTCTGGCTCACTCAGTCTCACTCCAGTCTAATCATTCTCCGGAAAGAGAACCCTATTGGCTCAGATAAGCTTGTGGATTGGTTCCATTGTGATCTGTGTCCTCATTTCACCTACCAGGCTGTGGCCCCCAGAAGGGATAGGAAAGTCAGGTGATGCAAACATGGTCGCTTAGGTTCATCTTTCAGCCCTGGTTGCACATGGGGCTGGTAAGCGCCCTAAGTGTTATTATAAGAATTAATTACATTTTACATATGATGAAACCAAACTGAGGGAAATCAAGAAACTATCTTTAATGTCAGTTTACTAAGGGTTAGAGCCAAAATCTGAACCAAGAGATCCTCTTTGAGTTCAGTGATCTCACTACAAAACTTTCATGGTTGACAGAATAAACCTCCAGGTCAGAAGTGACCATTCCACTATTTAAATTACTGAATCATGGATCCCTCCCTAATCAATAAACTGATACTTACATGAATTAATTTAATTCCTTAGGTATCAAATACTTGATTTTTATATTTATAAAGTATGCCTTACCTAGTTTATTTGTCCATACCAGTGTTTATCAACACGTGCCCATTGATTAAATATAACCCCCTTATCTTAATCACCTGAACAGGTGTTTTAAAAACAGATTCCAGGCCCAACTTCAGATCTCTGAAACAAAAATACTTGGGTGGTTTTAGACTTGTGTTTTCCAAATCTTCCCCAGGTGATTTTTATGAATAAAATCATTTATATCCTCAAGGTTCAGTATCTACTAAATAAATTATATGCCCTATTATTTTAGTTCCCCATAAATTAAAAAAAATTCACTTAATTAAACTTTAATGTTCCATTTTTAAATTTTGTAGAAAGGAGAATTTTTATCTGAATGAAGCTCTGAAAATTTTTATTATCACTCTGTTTGAGTTCCCTTAGTTTGGTGATGACATATATGTTAGAGTGAGATGTGGGAGGACAGTGGCTTTGCCCTTCTCATGACCTGGAACTGAGCAGATGGTCTGGGTCAGCCTCTGATTCTGAATTCATTCATGTATTCATTCATTCAAGAAAACATTTACTGAACACAGTGTGGCTCATGTGTTAGTTCTCCCAAATGTTGAATAGGATGATCTTGCTTATACTTCTAGGAGAGCTGGGGGAAAACAGAGGATAAAGAAGATTTAGTTGATTTAGTTCTTATTGGATATTTGCACAATTTGCCTTTTTCCTTAATGCTGAAGTTGTCTTTTCTGCCTTCCTCTTTGGTGGGGGGGAAATAATTGAATAGTAGCAAAGGAGTCTTGACTTGTCTATATAGCCAGCAAAATTTGGCAGGTTAAAAAGATGCCCAGAATGCTGAGTAATGCTTGCACATGTAAGAGGCCTGTCAACCCCATCCCTACAGCTCTGTTCATGTCCTCTATCAGGGCTGTTAAGTCCCTGATGCTTTATAACCCTGTTTCTAACCTCAAAATGAAACTCAAGCTAAATAAAGCATACAATACATTTATACATTTTTTCCTTCATTCAAATCAGTAGCATCTAAAGAAGTCTTGTAAGGACTCTTCGCTTCAGTTACCAGAGAGACAAAAAAAATATTTAAAACTGCTATGTCTCTAGTTTCTAAAAAGTGTCAAAAATTTTTTCTTTCCATGTAGTCAGTGTTTAAGGAATTAATGTTAGATTAGTTATGTGAATTTTAAAAAAAGAAAAGAAAATCTGTTTCATCTCAGCTGAGAGCCAGCAGTGCTGCTCCTGAAAGAACTGATTTTATTTCCAGCCTCTCTGCAGTGTCTCTGTACTGCATTCATGCATTGCTGCAAAGCTGTGCATTGCATAGTGTTCCCCAACAGTCAGACAGCTGTTTAGCTGTGTTTCCCATAAACGTTATTGTTCAAAAGGAGGCAAAAAAATATAAACCCATTGCAAAATAGATTATTATGTTCTGACATCTGTTTCATGCAGATTGTGGGTACAATAACATGCTAGTAATTGGAATGAATGTAATTGTAGTCTGATTTAATTTTGGCCAATTACATTTATTTTAATACATAAGTCTTAGGAAAATGAAATTTTAAACTTGGATTGTTTGGTTACAAGAAATGAATAGCAGTACTAGTATAAAATATTAGATTTTGGAATTTAGAATCTATTTGGGGGATTTCACTTTTAAATCTGAATTTTAATGAACAGTTGTTCAATTCATCAAAAATTTTGAAAAGCTGTTCAGTCCATCTTACTTTTCTGGGTGTCATAGAAAGTGAAAGGAGTTTGTAACAATGGTAAACATGTTAGCTTGGTAACATGCTAACATGGTAAAACATGGTAAAATGTATAAATGGTAAAACAATATTAGCTACATTTTGTAAGAAAACATCTATCTTATGCCAGTGAGTGGTAGACAATATAAAGTGTGGACTTTGGTGACTGGGGAAACTGTATGGTTTAGACTCTGTTTAAGAAGAGCTAAATGCTGCCAAATTCATATCCTTTCATTTTTGCTAGGAATATATTGTATCACATCTAAGGCTGAAGGGAATCTACTATTGCTTTATCTCTCTCAAAAGTTAATAGATTTATGACTCATGCAAATGTGTAAGAGCATTTTCCTTCCTGATACTATGGCTGTTCAGGATTACTGGTTTCGTTCTTAGTGATCTGACTAAACAGGGTGTGAAGGAGCAGATGTCATCCATGCCAAGAGCTGGGCTTTCAGACCCTTCTAGTTGAGATTTTTGCTTAAAATGGAAGCCAGTGTTATTAATATAACCATCATTGTTTACACACATTGAAACCACAATGAAATTAGTTAACTTGACCTGTCTTGTGATTTTAATTGCCATCTCTTCACCATTTGTGAAAATCTGCTGGCCACTGATTTTAATATTCACCATTATCCACTTGAAAAAAAAAAAAAAGTCCACTACTGATTCCCTCATGAAGTAACTACTGTTTTTAAGGGAAAAAAAAAAATCTGGAACAAGTGGGCTTTCTCTTATACTTTTAGCCCCATTCCATCCTTTGTCTAGTCTCTCCCTGGCCTTTGATAATTCTGTCAGAAAATCCCCAGTAAAACTGATTCATCTGCAGATATCCTCCCATTGAAATTAATAGTTTCTACCCAACCATAATCAACCTCTTCCTGCCAAAAAAAAAACCAAACACACCACTCCCAGGCCCTTCAGTCTGACTGACTGACCCACTTTGATTCAGAGAAATCAGCTAGACATTGGGAATCAAGTAGTCTCTTTAAATTAATTCACACTGACACATGAACGACTCATATAATTCCCAGAAATATTTATCTTTTAAGAGAGAGTGCTTCTTAACTGATAGAAAAATGTTAATTAATTGAATGTTAGGTGATGTGAAAATTATTTTTAGCAAAGAAGCCTTTCTTTGAATTTAGGATGACTAGATTTAACAAATAAAAATATGGGATACCTAATTATATTTGAATTTCAGATAAGCAATAAATAATTTTTTAGTATAAAGTATGCCCCAAATATTGTACAGTATATGCTTATACTATAAAAGAGAGTCTGTTACTTATCTGAGGTTTTGGTTTAATTGGATGTCATGTATTGTTTCTGGCAGCCCTATTCCATTTCTTTAAATCACCATTGTGACTACTGGTATCCTCCAAGGTGTAAGCTGGCCCCGGCTTTCCCTATCCGTCTGCCTGTCCAGTCCCAGTGATGAGTTGGTCGTTGAACATCATTATATTTCCTCCTTTCAACACTGTACCCAAAAAACAGCAGTTTTCTCAACAAGTCAAACACTCTTCTAGATCAGCTCTGAAACTTAAAAAAAAAAAAAAATCAGACCCTGCCAAGCCCAGGGGCTTTGGGACTTTACTGGGACTGGAGGTGAAGCAGTAGGTGAAAAATGTTTGGAAATTGATGCAGAAGGAAAGATCATTTGCGTGCAAGCTTTAGTTAAATGTAATAACAGTCTACATTATTTATAAGGTTTTATTTAAAAATACAAAGTGTATAATTGAACAACTTCAGCTGCCACCTGCTATGGAGGATAACAAAAAGGGAAATTTTTCTCAGCACTTAAATGTTCAAAAATATATTGAGATGGAAGAAGAGAAATGGATCCAAAAAGGATGCATTTTTCTTTAGGAATTTTTATTTTAACTAGCTCTTCACTGACACCTGGATGAAAGACACTGGTGCCACAAAACTGGTTATGTAGAAAGAAGGCAGGACACGCAGTGAACTTTCTCTTGTTTTACAAACTTATTAACATTCAATATGATATACTAAGAATGTCTTAAATGAATTCATTTAAATAATGGGCATCCAGATTACAGAAAAGTCACTCTGGCCTGATAGTTTTGTGTGAGACTGTGAATACAGATGGCACAATGGTTGCCAAATTATTAAAGTATGGTTTAACAGTAATGATTCAGAATAGCTTTGCAGGTCACACATGCACCTGCCACACACACAGACATTCTCTTGACTTGTGAGGTTGGAAGAGATGTTCAGTTTTCAATGCTTCAGTGTTCAACATCCTTTTTTTCTCCTCTCTGGGACTAAAAAAATTGAATCCATTAAGATAAAAACGCAAATGTCTAATTCTCAAGTCAAGGTCCACGTGCCCTAAAGTTTATTTCATAAGGTAGCTTATAAAAGGAATTTGCTTACCTTCCAGTATTCCCAATATTGTTCTTTTCCACTTGCTAACTTAATATCCTTAACAGCCCTGTTAAGTGCCTTGTACAAGGTATACAATCAATAAATATTTGAAGAATGAACAAAATTGATTGCACATATCATATGTTGCACAAAGAGACAAAAATAGTTCCAGCTAAGTCTCTGCTGTGACAGATGTTCTGGACATCTGGTCATGTCCACTCTATACAAATCTGTGCTAATCATCAGCTGGTGGGCATTCAGTCTAGAAAAAACTATAGCAATAAATAGCTAGAGGGTCACTTTAACACAGACCAGTACACCACAGAAGAAATGCAGTGAGGATGATCGAATTCACCTCACAGACTGACAGATAAAACAGTTCACATAAGTATAATTGTATATAATAAGTGAATCATAATGGTATGTCATAAGAAATAAAGAAAATTTAATATAGTGAATTTTGAATCAGGAAATCATCTTCATTTTTCAAGATCTATTTTCTGTAACTTCTCTCAGTTGACCCTGTATTGATAGGGATTTTCTATGAATAAATAATAATTGTACATAATACTATTACTTTGCCTATAAGTGTTCAGTTTTAGCATATACAGAATATTTTTCAACTGAGTTTCAGTAGCTCTGATACTTCTGGTCTTAATTCCTCATGTCTCCGGGAGTTTCCCTTCATCTTCAGGTTGTTCTGAAGTGTGAGTCTCCGCCATTAGATCCCCCTCCCCCAGGGCTGTTCATTTGTATGCAGCACTCTTCTCTCCTCTGCTCTCCCCTGCTCTCCCCTGCTCTCCCCTGCTCTCCCCTGCTCTCCCCTTCTCTCCCCTGCTCTCCCCTGCTCTCCCCTGCTCTCCCCTGCTCTCCCCTGCTCTCCCCTGCTCTCCCCTGCTCTCCCCTGCTCTCCCCTGCTCTCCCCTGCTCTCCCCTGCTCTCCCCTGCTCTCCCCTGCTCTCCCCTGCTCTCCCCTGCTCTCCCCTGCTCTCCCCTGCTCTCCCCTGCTCTCCCCTGCTCTCCCCTGCTCTCCCCTGCTCTCCCCTGCTCTCCCCTGCTCTCCCCTGCTCTCCCCTGCTCTCCCCTGCTCTCCCCTGCTCTCCCCTGCTCTCCCCTGCTCTCCCCTGCTCTCCCCTGCTCTCCCCTGCTCTCCCCTGCTCTCCCCTGCTCTCCCCTGCTCTCCCCTGCTCTCCCCTTCTCTCCCCTGCTCTCCCCTGCTCTCCCCTGCTCTCCCCTTCTCTCCCCTGCTCTCCCCTGCTCTCCCCTTCTCTCCCCTGCTCTCCCCTGCTCTCCCCTGCTCTCCACTTCTCTCCCCTGCTCTCCCCTTCTCTCCCCTTCTCTTGCCTGTAGTTCTGCCCTGTCTCCTCAGCTGCCCCTCAGTTGTGTGCTGTGTTTCTCCACATATCAACTCTGCCATCGGCAGTTTTGATTTGTGAAGAGATGGTGTCGTACATAGTCATACATACAAACTTCTTTGGGCCGGAAGAGTGACTTCAAACTGTGCTCTTGCTAAAGAGGAGCCCCCTGGGCAGAATTCCACCCCCCAACCTACTTCCTGTGTGACACCATTTCCACATCTTTCTGGCTTGCAGATGCTCTGGGACTTCTCGAGAACTATTTCATCTGAACTGTCAGGCAGCACTCAAAAGAGTGAAGGGTGAAAAATCTTCCCCAGATAAAAGTAAACAATTATGAATTCTTAAGAATAGCTAGACATTCAGTAAAGATGTGACCAAAAAGGCGGACTCTGTTTCTCTCATTAACAGCGTCTAATCATGTATGTGGTGAGTCCTGAAATTGTTTACATCCTAATTGAAAATATTGCATCCTTTCACTGAAGTGATGATCAAGGTAGATAATTTGCAAGGAGGGAATGTAAGCATTTCCTCCCTGACATCTTGTGTTAAATGCTAGTGCTGGCTTCTACTTTCCTTCAATGGGAATTGTACCAAGTAAACCTGATTGTTTTTCTCCCCTGTTGTCCCATAGCCATCAAAGGACAGATGCCAGCTCTAGCACCATGACCCCTGGCTGCTACTTAGGGCTACAGAACGCCCACCCCTCCTTCAGGGACCTGGCCACAAATGACTTGCCTTGCCTTTGAGAGAACAGCAAGAACAGTGGCATTTATTTCATCTATACCTTCTTGGAGTTTTATATAAAATTATATAAATTTCAGTAATTTCAAAAAATTTGAATGGCCTCCTGAAATTTCTGCAAAGGAAGAGGGTGTGTGGAGAGTGTGGGGAAGATGAGCAATGAAAGCAAAATGGGGGCTGAGGGAAAGGAAGGGAAAGGGATTCAAGGAGAGCTGGGATAGAAAAGACTGAAAGATAAGAAAGGGAAAGGTGAGCAGAAGAACAGGACCGGTCTCTGCACTTCTGGGCTCTAACAAATTCTCCGCATTCACAGCCTGCTGTGGCTAGCCTGGATAGAATTGTGCTTCCCTCCTGCCCAGGTCAGCAGGCCTGGGCATCCGCAATAGGCTCTTGGTGCCCTGCACCTCACAATCTGTCAAAATCTGTAACCACAGACACAGCCAAGAACTATGAGTCTTCTTCTCTTTATATCCTCCCTAATTTGTGTGAGCTTGTCTCCCCTGCTCTGTGACCCACACCTCTTGTTTGCAATGCATTTAAGATTTTACCAGGAGCATGGACTTCAAGCAGCTCCTATTTACTGCTCTACTAAAATTCCTGAGGTAATAAAGCCTCACAATTCAGTTTGAAATGACAGAGAAAAGAAAATGTATAAACAGAGAAAGGAATATGTATATAACATACAACGTTATATTTCACTAAATTATGACATCACATAATGAATTTTCTAAAGACTAAGATTCTCAGCCCGAGTCTAGGACACAAGCATTTCAGCACTTTGTACTGTTAAAGTATCTTGTTCAGGGATCCACTAAATGCAGGGTATATCTTATATTAGGTAGCAGTGCCTGGAGTTCAGGAAACAAATTAATGGTATAAAGGTATAACCTGGAAATAGCAATTGTTCATAAGACTGGACCCAATTAATTATTTTGCCAAATAAAATTTTCCACTGGGCAAAGAAAGATAGGATTAAAGGCAGGCAGGATGATGTCTGCTGCTGCGGCCGCTGAGTCACTTAAGTCGTGTCCGACTCTGTGCGACCCCATAGACAGCAGCCCACCAGGCTCCCCCGTCCCTGGGATTCTCCAGGCAAAAACACTGGAGTGGGTTGCCATTTCCTTCTCCAATGCATGAAAGTGAAAAGTGAAAGTGAAGTCGCTCAGTTGTGTCCAACCCTCAGCGACACCTTGGACTGCAGCCTTCCAGGCTCCTCCGTCCATGGGATATTCCAGACAAGAGTACTGGAGTGGGGTGCCATTGCCTTCTCTGGGATGATGTCTATTAGAGCTAAATTTAAGTAGATGAGTTCTCTGTGGCATGACAGTATAAGCCTGTGGTCCAAAGGAGTACATGTATGGTCAAGCACTTTATGGGAGGTGATAATGAGTCTGTATATATTTTTTAATTTTTCAAATACTGCCTCAATCCTATTGCCAAACTGGGATAATATTCAAAGTTGACTCCATCTAATGTGATGTGAGGGCTCATATTTTGTTTTTCTAAACATTTAATTAAATAATCATATAGCAAGGCAAAAGCCCAACAATTGCACAATTTTATTAATAAAAAAGTGGTTATACATTTTTTTATTCCAAACATGCCTAAAAAGTGATGTTTTATTTTAGTTCAGCATAGTAGACTTGATTCTACCCTGTTAATTTTGCATTAGCATCTGAAGTAAATATAGACCATTTATTTAACACAATAATAATGATGTCAATTTGGATAAAGTAGTTTATTGATATTGGATCAGCAAAGGCACTAGGGGATTTACTGAATTTTGTAGCTTGTAGTCTATTATTAGGATGCCCTGAAAAATACTTCTGAAATGAACAAATGTACATGGAGATGTATATTAGATGTGACCTTGTTTTAAATGTAATTTGCATATAGCATAAAAATTAGTTCTGAAAGATTCAAAGTTTTTTGAAGGTTAATAAGGTTTTGAAAGAATGCAAATGTTTTAAACACAGGGATGAACTATGTTATTTGGTCAATCCCAGTTGTAATACTAAAAAACAGTCTTGTTAAAAACCAGTTAAAACCTGTTATGAAATACAGTTATTAAAAGCATATCAAAGCCAATTATTTCTAGAAAAGAAATTCATAAGACGATATTTCTTAGGCTTGTTGAATTCTATGTAAAAGCAGCTTCTTTCTTGAGTGTTTAAGAAATAATGATGTGAGATTACAACCGTGAGAATAACATTTGCCTAGTTATTTTTATTATTATTGGCAGTAACATTCTGTTGTAAAGTAGGTGGCAGAAACACCACAAAATCAAATGAAACATTTCCTTACGAACTACTGTGCCCAGATGGATTACGTCCCCAGAATAGTAGTGGGATGCTGCAAGAAGCTGGCAGTCATTTTGGCAGGAGACTGCTTTCTCCTCAGTTTGAAAATCAAATCATTTTAAAGACAGAATTGCAGATATAAGGATTTTCCCTGTGTTAAATTGTATAATATAAAGTGGTCAAGATACATCAGTGTTATATAATTATAGCTTTGATTAGAAAACCTTTGAATGGAGCTAATGAATTATACAGAGTGATCTTCTCAGTAGTAAATAGAAGTAGGTTTAGCAAAACATAAAAAGTTATAAAATATAAATTGACTGTGGAAAGATGATTGATCAGGTTTCAAATCTGCATAACATAGTTTCTGAATTTAAGTATTATCATTATTTTTGGTGTCTAGTGTTTTTCAGATTTTTTAAAAGATAGTTTCAACTTCTGCCAAAATACTTCATTTACTAGTTTTGTTTTGTGTTTTTGCAAGAAATATAATTCATTGGATGAATGCTAGGTTACCATAGCTACTTGTGTTATATTTGCATACATTTCATTTAAGTTTAAAATCATGTAAGTACTTGAAAATCATTTCATAATTATTAAATATGGGCAGGCACTGGTTTGGGAGTCAGGAAATATTCTGAATCCAGTTCATTAATAAACTTGTGACCTGGACAAATCAGGTATTTATTTTGGAAGTAATAAGCACACATATTCTAAACAAAGTATCAATTTTATTTTGATTTTGTTTGTTTTCTATTAAATGAAAGGGATGGATTAGATGGTTTTTAACTTTTCTTTCAACATTTGCTATTTCTTGATTTTATTATTTACTTATCTTTATCTGATTCTCTTAAAGTAACTTACTTAACCTTTCAGAAGTCCTGAGATTGAAGCAAACTAATTATTCTTTGACTGAAAAGCCTGTCTTATAAACTAAGGATCTCTTCCACATCAGTAGTAAAATATGATTATGTTAAGGATTATTTGCGTATCTATTCTAATAGATCATAATGGCAGTAGTAGAAGTTTGTTGGAAAGCGTGATAAAATGGTCTTACCACGTTGGGGTGAGGGAATGGAGGGAGTGAAGGAAATTACATTTAGGCTTTAAAAGTAACATGGAATTTAAGAACCAAAATAATTCCATGAGAAGTTGCCTAAATTATGTTATTCCTCATCTAAATCAACAATAGCATTAGGATGCAAAGTTGTGGATGTTGGGAGTCTTTTAAGGGCAGCATTAAATGGCACATTTTTTCTCACTCAGATTCTGAATGAAAGAGGCAAATTAGCAGAGGAATAACTTATGAATGGGCTTTCCAGGTGGCTCAAATGGTAAAGAATCTGCCTGCAATGCTGGAGACCTGGGTTCAATCCCAGGGTTGGGAAGATCCCCTGGAGGTAGGTATGGCCATCCACTCCAATATTCTTGCCTGGAGAATTCCCACGGACAAAGGAGGCTGGTGGGCTCTAGTCCACAGGGTCGCAAAGAGTCAGACATGCTGAGCGACTAAGCACAACACACTGGAGGGTATGGCTGTGTAGTCAGGGACAGAGGTATCCCCCCAAAGAAGCTGTATAGTATTCATCTATAAAAGGCCCAATTGCTTCAAGTAGTTGTTGTTACTGTTCAGTTGCTCCATATAAACACAAGGATTAAAGGGTGTATTTGAAAGGATACAAGGATATAAATGTATATTTGAAAGCAATACCAATTTTCACATTGGAGCTCTTTTCTGCTCAGATTTTTCCTCCCAAATTTCATATTCAAAAGACAATGTCATACATTTGCTCCATCTAGTATTTAAGCGTTACATTTCCAAAATAGATTCTGATCCCATCCATTTTTCTTTGTCTTCATTGTCAAAAATCTAGACCAAGCCTCTGTTTGTTGTTCAATCATTCAGTCATGTCTGACTCTTTGCAACCCCATGAATTGCATCACACCAGGTTTCCCTGTCCTTCACTGTTTGCTGGAGTTTGCCCAAACTTATTTCCATTGAGTTGGTGATGTCATCCAACCATCTTGTCCTCTGTCGTCCTTTTCTCCTCCTGCCCTCAAGCTTCCCAGCATCAGTCTTTTCCAATGTGTTGCCCATTCACATCAGGTGGCAAAAGTATTAGAGCTTCAGCCTCAGCATCTGTCCTTCCAATGCATACTCAGGGATGATTTCCCTTAGGATTCACTGGTTTGATCCCCTTGCTGTCCAAGGGAATCTCAAGAGTCTTCTCCAGCACCACAGTTCAAAAACAGCAGTTCTTTGGTGCTCCGCCTTCTGAGTTGGACTGTAAGTCCAACTCTCATATCTGTACACAACTACTGGAAAAACCATAGCTTTGAGTATACAGACTTTTGGCATCAAAATAATATCTCTGCTTTTTAATACACTGTCTAGGTTTGCCATAGCTTTCCTTTCAAGGAGCAGGCGTCTTTTAATTTCATGGCTTCAGTCACCGTCTGCAGTGATTTTTGGAGTCCAAGAAAATAAAGTCTGTCACTGTTTCCATTGTTTCCACATCTATTTGTCATGAAGTGATGGGACCATATGCCATATCTTAGTTTTTTGAATGCTGAGTTTTAAACCAACTTTTTCACTCTCCTCTTTCACCTTCATTAAGAGGCTCTTTAGTTCCTCTTCAATTTCTGCTGTTAGAGTGCTGTCATCTGCATATCTGAGCTTACTGATTTATAACCTCCCAGCAGTCCTGATTCCAGCATGTGCTTCATCCAGCCCAGCATTTCACATGAGGTACTCTACAAAGAAGTTAAATAAGCAGATGACAATATATTACCTTGAATTATTCCTTTCCCAATTTGGAACCAGTCTGTTTTTCCATGTCAGTTTCTAACTGTTGCTTCTTGACCTGCATGCAGGTTTCTCAGGAGGCAGGTAAGGTGGTCTGGTATTCCCATCTCTTTAAGAATTTTCCACAATTTGTTGTGATCTACATAGTCAAAGGCTTTAGTGTAGTCAATGAAGAAGAAGTATATGTTTTTCTGGAATTCTCTCGGTTTTTGTGTGATCCAAAGGATGTTGGCAACTTGATCTCTAGTTCCTCTGCTCTTTCTAAATCCAGCTTGTACATCTGGAAGTTCTCAGTTTACATTGAAGACAATCTTGAAGGATTTTGAGCATTACCTTGATAGTATATGAAATGACCACAGCTATGTGATAGTTTGAACATTCTTTGGCCTTTATAAGACTGCCTTCATGTTTTAAGACTTATGTGAAATGCCACACTGAAAACAAAATGCTTCATTTGAACTATTGTAGATATTTCTGTTTGGATGAGAAAATGCAGATGTCTAGAGGCATCTGAACTGTGCAGCATCATGGGTTAAGGTGTTGTTGTTTGTTTTTGTGTTTGTTTTGTTTGTTTGTTTTTGTGTTTTGTTTTTGTTGTTTGTGTTTTTGTTGTTGTTCTTTTAATTGAAGTTCCTCTATATGTACTATCAGTTCAGTTGAGTCACTCAGTCATATCTGGCTCTTTGTGACCCCATGGACTGCAGCACGCCAGGCCTCCCTGTCCATCACCACATCCTGAAGTTTACTCAAGTTCATATCCACTGAGTTGGTAATACCATCCAACCATCTAATCCTCTGCATTCCTTTATTCTCCCACAGTCTTTCCAGCGTCAGGGTCTTTTCCACTGAGTCAGTTCTTCACATCAGATGGCCAAAGTATTGGGGTTTCAGCTTCAGCATCAGTCCTCCCAGTGAATATTCAGGACTGATTTTCTTTAGGATATACTGGTTGGATCTCCTTGGACTCAAGGGACTTTAAAGAGTCTTCTCCAACACCACAGTTCAAAAGCATCAGTTTTTCACTGCTCAGCCTTCTTTATAGTCCAATTCTCACATCCATACATGACTACTGGAAAAACCATAGCTTTGACTAGATAGAACTTTGTTGACAAAGTAATATCTCTGCTTTTTAATATGCTGTCTAGGTTGGTCATAACTTTTCTTCCAAGGAGCAAGCATCTTTGAACTTTATGGCTGCAGTCACCATATGATTTTGGAGCCTGAAAAAATAAAGTCTATCATCTTTTCCATTGTTCCCCATTTATTTGCCATGAAGTGATGGGACCAGATGCCATGATCTTAGCTTTCTGCATGTTGACTTTTAAGCCAACTTTTTCACTCTCCTCTTTCACTTTGGGAGTTCGTGTAAAAAAATAAATAAATACAAAAATTAAAAAAAAAAAAAAAGGCTCTTTAGTTGCTCTTTGCTTTCTGCCATAAGGATGGTGTCATCTGCATATCTGAGATTATTGATATTTCTCCCGGCAATCTTGATTCCAGATTGTGCATCATCCAGCCCAGCGTTTCTCATGAAGTACTCTGCATATAAGTTAAATAAGGAGGGTAGCAATACACAGCCTTGACGTACTCCTTTCTCAGTTTGGAAGCAGTCTGTTGTCCCATTTCCAGTTCTAACTGTTGCTTCTTGACCTGCATACAGATTTCTCAAGAGGCAGGTCAGGTGGTCTGGTATTCACATCTCTTTCAGAGTTTTTCACAGTTTGTTGTGATCCACACAGTCAAAGCTTTGGCGTAGTCAATAAAGCAGAAGTAGATGTTTTTCTGGAACTCTAGGGCTTTTTCAATTCTCCCAACAGATGTTGGAAATTTGATCTGTTTCCTCTGCCTTTTCTAAATCCAGCTTGAACATCTGGAAGTTCATGGTTCATGTACTGTTGAAGCCTGGTTTGAAGAATTTTGAGCATTACTTTACTATCGTGTGAGATGAGTGCAATTGTGTGGTAGTTTGAGCATTCTTTGGTATTGCGTTTCTTTGGGATTGGAATGAAAACTGATCTTTTCCAGTTCCGAGGCCACTGCTGAGTTTTCCAAATTTGCTGACTGTATATTGAATGCTGTACTATGAGGGTTATCAAAACCATACTGTTCACCAGTCCAAACTCCTCAGAAAAATGTTTTGACTGTGACAAATGCTTACTGAAGTCCAATATATAATGCATGTGTTATTGTCTAAGGGAAAAAGAGATATGAAATGTCAGGAAGCAAAACCTCATTGAATAATAAAAACACTTATTATAATATATGCAATTAATTAGGGACATATTAGGGGTGATACAGAATCACAAACTTTCTGATCTTACAAAGGCCCACAGGAATGTGTAATATCTTATGGAAATGTAATTCTGATGTTGTAGATTTAGCTCCCCCTTTTTATATCCATTTGGTGTTATCAGAATGCATCATTAATTTATACTTGTACATTTTAACATATTTCCCCCTTATTCTTTTTCCCACATTAATAATCGTTATGCTATTGCTATTACTTTACTATTTCTTTCTACTCACAAATTCTACTTTGCTTTTTTACAAACTTTTTTTGTTTCACAGTCTCTGGCTTCCAATTTATTTCCTTTTGGATTGTTTTGTTTCTTTTTAGGATTTAAAAAAATCTAATTGCCTTCTACTTTTGCTTTGCTTGTCTTCCTAAAGAATGTTCTTCTTCCATTTTCCTATTGCCCACTGCACTACTTATTCCCAACTTATTAAAAAAAAATCTTTCAGATATGCTCTTATCATACACATCCTGTTATTATTTTATACCCAGCTGTGGTTACTTAGTTATCTCTCTCACTTTTTATAGTTCATTTTCATTTGTTTAAATGCATATTTGTATTCATCTTGAAAGTATTTCTCTCTCTTCAAAGTCTTTTTCCACCAAGAAAATTAAATTGTTTTGTCTCTTTTGAAAGGAGTAAGCACTCCTCTGTCAACTCAAAGGCATATTTAAATCCCAGCTCTCATGTAAAGAGAAGGTGTAGGCCAAAACTACAACCACAGGTTTTGTGAGTTCCTACCCTCTAAATTAGAACGATTTGCAGTATTCAGCTATAAAAGTTTATACTGAAGAGTGAAGTTTCCTTTCAAGTGTAAGTGGAAAATTATTGATTTATTTCTTTATTTTTTAACAAAGTATATACAGGTTCCAAATATGATTTAGAACTTTTTTCCATCATGTTACTGATAAAATATTAATGTTTAATTGTATTTGACAGCTTTTAGATATTCCATGAATAAACTTATAGGACAGGTTATAACTTTAAAAATGTCTTTTACTCTTAATAACTAATATAATATAAAAAGATTTTAGACCATATTTGAGTTAAGGTTACCTAAAGTTGAAGAAACACTTTCATTGATCTCAACATGATTTCATTGTAATATAGGTTAAGTTTTGATAATTTATAGTTTCATGTAATGCATTTTTGTGGTCATATTTGTCAGTGTAAAATGCTTTTCTTCTCTCTTCCTGGTTGGTTACTTCTCCAGTTAGCACTGACAGCCAGTATTCAGGGAGACTTTCCTGGAGTACTTTTCTCAGATGGACAATTTCTGCAGGCTAGGAAGGCTTTTAGTCACTGTTTTGTTCTATCCACACAACTTCATGGATAATGATCTCTAATGTGGCACTTCATTTGAAAGGCAATCATTGGCCAAAATGATCATATATATTTAAAGTATATCTATAGATAGATTCTAAACATACATAGATTAAAGCAGTGAAACCAAATGGATGGGCAAATGAAAAGAAATTAAAAGTCATGACATATCAGACAAAGATGTCTTCAAAAGGAAAGAAATAATAGTGATATGAGTATTATTTAAGATAGTAAAGGCTTCAATCCACTGCAAAGATCTGACTATAAGCAATATCTACACATCAAATAATATAGCATTAAAATTCATAGAACAAAATTTACAGGAACTACAAGAAAATTAGAAACATTAAAAATAGACTTTAATTCACCTTTTATAATTTATAATAGATCAACTAAATAGGCATTTCTCCAAAGAAGACATACGGATGGCTAACAAACACATGAAAAGATGCTCAACGTCACTCATTATCAGAGAAATGCAAATCAAGACCACAATGAGATACCACTTCACACCAGTCAGAATGGCTGCGATCCAAAAGTCTGCAAGCAATAAATGCTGGAGAGGGTGTGGAGAAAAGGGAACCCTTTTACACTGTTGGTGGGAATGCAAACTAGTACAGCCACTATGGAGAACAGTGTGGAGATTCCTTAAGAAATTGCAAATAGAACTGCCTTATGA
>SJYX01019647.1:136879-151481 GCA_006410675.1 Oreotragus oreotragus | reverse complement strand
AGAACTGCCTTATGAGCCAGCAATCCCAGTGCTGGGCATACACACCAAGGAAACCAGAACTGAAAGAGACACGTGTACCCCAATGTTCATCACAGCACTGGACATGGAAGCAACCTAGATGTCCATCAGCAGATGAATGGATAAGAAAGCTGTGGTATATATACACAATGGAGTATTACTCAACCATTAGAAAGAATACATTTGAATCAGTTCTAATGAGGTGAATGAAACTGGAGCCTATTATACAGAGTGAAGTAAGCCAGAAAGAAAAACACCAATACGGTATACTAATGCATATATATGGAATTTAGAAAGATGGTAACAATAACTCTGTATGCGAGACAGCAAAAGAGACACAGATGTATAGAACAGTCTTTTGGACTCTGGGAGAGGGAGAGGGTGGGGTGATTTGGGAGAATGGCATTGAAACATGTATAATATCATATATGAAACGAGTCGCCAGTCCAGGTTCAATGCATGATACTGGGGCTGGTGCACTGAGATGACCCAGAGGGGTGGTACGCGGAGGGGGGTTCAGGATGGGGAACACATGTATACCTGTGGTGGATTCGTGTTGATGTATGGCAAAACCAATACAATATTGTAAAGTAATTAAACTCCAATTAAATAAATAAATTTATATTTTAAAAAAGTGGTGAGAGGAGATGTCCTTGCTTTGTTTGTAATCTGAGTGGGAAAGGTTCTAGTTTCTTCCATTGCATTTTAAAACTTGTTGTTCCTATAAAGGGAATATATTGAGTTTTTCATATTACCTTTGAAATAGACACTTCAATTCCTTTACCACTTTTAGGAATCTTTCAGATGTTTCTATTTTTTCTAGGCATACAATTATATAGTATGCAAATAACTATATTTTACTTCCTTCATCCTTATTAAATAGTATAATTGTATCTCACATCTAATTGGATTGGTATGTATAGTGTTGAGTTTTTCCTAAGCTTTATGAAAATATGTTTAGGATTTGTAAAGATTTTGTTGACCTTGGGGATCTGTGTGTGTGTGTGTGTGTGTGTGTGTGTATAAAATGTTGGAACAACTGCACAAATGGATGTCTATCTCACTCGATATAGTAAACAAACTCTAGGGCTTCCCTGGTGATCCAGTGGTTAAGAATCCATCTTGCAATGCAAGGGTCACCAGTTCATCCCTGGTCCAGGAAGATCCCATCTGCTGCAGAGCAACTAAGCTCACACACCATAACTACTGTGCCTGCACTCTGAAGCCTGTGAGCCACAACTATTGAGCCCACATGCAGCAACTACTGAAGCCGGCATGCCCTATAGCCCGTGCTCCATAACAGGAGAAACCTCAGCAATGAGAAGCCTGTGCACTGCTGCTGGAGACTAGGTCCTGCTCCCCATAACTAGAGAAACCCTCTGTGCGGCTTTGGAAACCCAACACAGCCAATAAGTAAATAAATATTAGAAAACAAATTCCAAATAGGTCAAAGATTTAAATTTATATATCTAAACCATGAAATGATAAAAATGAAGGATGAAAACATGATGTATCCCTCCACACTCTCAGGGACATGGATGCTTTCCAGAGCGTGACACAAAATCTAGAACCAGAGAAGAATTAGAGTGTAATCATCACATAATATGTAAAATATTTTAAATAAATTTTGTAATCTGTAGCACAAAGCACCATAGATTCAAAATACATACACTATATATTTTTAAAAGCCCCCACATTCCCAAATTAAATGGTTCATATTGTATCTAAAAGGGTGCTAGAGATTAAAAAGGAACAGAAAATGAAAACATGTACTGTTATTTAAATAGTCACAGAAAGAAAAGAAAATATAGCTCTTGAACATATGCTCAAGTAAGTTCACATAAGTTCAGCTTTTCTCATTTTAAGACAAATGCAAATTAAAACAGTAATATGTACCCTGTTTTGCCCCAATCAGATTGAACATACTGAAAATATGATAACACATTATGTGGTGAGAATGTACATGAGCAGGCACTATGTTCCATTGTTGTCAGAAGAATCAATTGTTTCAACCTTCTGAAAGAGTTATTTTGTAATAATACCAAAATTAAAGATTCACATTTTGCACAGTTAAGCACAACTGTAGAAATTGATACTATATTATTCACATATGTGTGAAAGTATGTATATAACATATATTAATTGTATCTTTATTTGTAATAACAAAAGATTAAAAACAGGCTGAATACCTATTACTCAGGAATTGATTGAATACATTATAGTATGTACAAAAAAAGGAAAACCATGCAGCTGATAAAGAGTTGAATCTGTAAAAGCTGATAAGAAATTAACTCTAATAGGTATTTTCAATGAAAAGTGCAGGGTGCAGAAATGTGTGAGTATACATATACCTATGTGATTGGTGCCTATCTATTACATAGACAGATAACAGTGGTTACATCTTGGGTCAGAAATTGATTTTTTGCAAACAAGAAGGAAGGGGAACACCCATGGGAGATTCATGTCAATGTATGGCAAAACCAATACAGTATTGTAAAGTAAAATAAAGTAAAAATAAAATTTAAAAACAAAAGAAGGGGAATTTTCCAGTTTCCTTTAATGTTTTTAATTCATGTCATTTATGCATGTATTCTATCAAAAAAACTAGTCAGAAATAAAACCATCCATACATTGATGTTATNGGAGATTCATGTCAATGTATGGCAAAACCAATACAGTATTGTAAAGTAAAATAAAGTAAAAATAAAATTTAAAAACAAAAGAAGGGGAATTTTCCAGTTTCCTTTAATGTTTTTAATTCATGTCATTTATGCATGTATTCTATCAAAAAAACTAGTCAGAAATAAAACCATCCATACATTGATGTTATAATACTTCCCTTAGAAAATGCACCATACTTGTTATCCCTAAACATTTACTTCAAAATAAATAACTGCCAGTATTTTCCTGATTCCTTATGGGAACAGTAGAATTTTAAGGCAAAATATTCTTTTTCTATTGAATTAAATTTACTTGATTTAAATTTTCTTTTTTTCCGGGCCCTAAGCTGAATTGCAGGTAGATTGGAAGGACCTCTGAAAATTTCACTAGTTTATTTCATGGATAGAGAATACAAATTTAGACTTGTATACCCAGTAAAGAATCTGCCTGCAGTACAGGGGATCTGGATTCAGTCCCTGGGTTGGGAAGATACCCTGGAGAAGGCATGGCAACCTACTCCAATATTCTTGCCTGGAGAATCCCTGTGGACAGAGGAGCCTGGCAGGCTACAGTCCATGGGGTCTCAAAGAATTGAACTTGACTGAGTGATTAAGCACCTCACAGCCCCTTGTTTCCGGTCACCTGTCAAAAACTTCACAGCAATGGGAATCTCCCTCAGCAAAATTTGAAGTTCCTGTAAAACCTCTCAAAAGATATATGGCAGCAATTTTAATACTGCAGTTCACATACACCAAAGCTGCAATTGACTATATTGTAGTTTGCTGACCTTAATGAGTTAAAGATCTTCCCTCCTAATTTCCGGTCACCTGTCAAAAACTTCACAGCAATGGGAATCTCCCTCAGCAAAATTTGAAGTTCCTGTAAAACCTCTCAAAAGATATATGGCAGCAATTTTAATACTGCAGTTCACATACACCAAAGCTGCAATTGACTATATTGTAGTTTGCTGACCTTAATGAGTTAAAGATCTTCCCTCCTAGCTCAGTTGGTAAAGAATCTCCCTGCAAGGCAGGAGACCTGGGTTCAATTCCTGGGTTGGGAAGATCCCCTGAAGAAGGAAATGGCAACCACTCCAGTCTTGCCTGGAGAATCCTATGGACAGAGAAGCCTGGCAGACTAGAGTCCATGGGGTTGCAAGAGTCAGACATGACTTAGCAACTAAACGACGAAACAATGAGTTAATGCTGTGTCCAAATACAACTTGTGGTCAAATGATAGCCTAGGCTCTGAGAAGTTTTGGCTCAGGATTATGTGTGAAATTTGAGCTGATATTAAATATGCCTTAAAACAGTCCCTTTGGGATTTGGCCTCCAGTATGTGATCAGGTCTGGCAGCTATATAGAGTCAAGAGTTTTGCCTCAGGTCCTTATGTTTTGCACTATAGGATTATAGCATCAGCAAGAATATCATTATTGCCTTTAGTGAAGGAAAATATCTCAGTGTTTGAGCTTGTGGAACTGTCCTCTTTCTGATTACTTTTTTCCTCTGAAATAAGAGAATTCTGCTGTCTCCTGTACCTACAGTTATCTTCTCCCGCCCACAGCCCAATTTAGTAATTCCTTTCCAGCCTAGCCTTTCTGCCGTTCCTAGTCATCTAATTGTTGTCTGTCTAACCTTAAACTGTCTCTTTCTATATGCATTTAAGCAGGCCGACCCTAGCATGACTGATACCATGACAGGTCACAGTTCCACTGTCTTTGTCTCAGAATAGATGAAGGCTCAATCAGGACCGCCATGGCTATTTGACTGGTCATTAAATCTGGCTGGAGGAAACTGTTCTGACTGGCTCGATCAGGAGCCACTTGTGCAGATAAGACAGTTACATTTTATATCCTCTCAGAAACAACTCCCTTTCCACTTCATCCTGTTGAAGAGTTAACCATGGTCTCTCTGGGGCTACATCCTCATCTTCTGGGTGGCTCACAGAGTGTAGAGCTCATTTGGGACAGGGTGGTACTTAGCCAATGTACTTTAATTAAGGCTATACTTGAATAACTTCCTTAAGTTATGGCACAGTTCCTGCCTCGGCAAAGCATAAGGATTGGATTAATAAATATAGGATGTTTATAACAAAAAAGCTGACAGAGAAAACCTGTTTGTTAAGCCAAACTCATAGAAACAGAAAGTGGAATGGTGGTTGCAAGAACCTGGGGGAGGGGAAAATAGAGAGTGGCTGCTCATTGACATTAAATTTCAGTTACGTAAGATGAATAAGTTCTAGAGAGATATACGACTTTGTGCCTATAGTTGACGATACTGTCTTGCATGTTTAAAAGTTTGCTTAAAGGGTCATGCTAAAGATCTCAAGTTAAATGTTCTAGCTACAAAAAAAAAAAAGAATTTATATTTAATTATTCCATTTGGGTTTAATTGGAAATGAACTTTTCAGTCCTCTAGTTTGTATTACATAACAGGAGGTTGCAGATATTGAGATCTTTTAAGCTCCTTAAAATATCTGTATTCTTTCTCTTTAGGACTTCATATGCAGAGTAAATGGTGATTAAAATGTGCAGGATGACAAGATGGAGCAAACAGTGCTTGTACCACCAGGACCTGACAGCTTCAACTTCTTCACCAGAGAATCCCTTGCGGCTATTGAAAGACGCATTGCAGAAGAAAAGGCTAAGAATCCCAAACCAGACAAGAAAGACGATGATGAGCGTGGCCCAAAGCCAAACAGTGACTTGGAAGCTGGAAAGAACCTTCCTTTTATTTATGGAGACGTCCCTCCAGAGATGGTGTCAGAGCCACTGGAGGACCTGGATCCCTACTATATCAATAAGAAAGTGAGTGTGTTTATCAGGCATATTTTGCTGCTTATTGCCTTATAGTATACCTTAGACTGTTACAGCACCAACATATGCTAAGTTAGCACAAACTCTAAGTATCCTTCTCTTTGGGAAATAGAACACATTTTCATATACTTTATGCATATGTACGACAAATAATTGATTAGATCATAACAGATGGAGCTGTCCCAAATGTACACAAAAGATATCTAAAAATAAATGTAAGTCATAGGCAGCTATTTTGACAAATTAAAAACTTCTCCCCAGGGATTGTATTTACTATTTGAGTTTTCTGTACTTGAAAATCCTGAAATTGTCACAAGTTATAAAGATCTCAAAAATGTTGGTATTAATTTCTCATAGAAAAAAATTTGATACCACAAGGATGTTCAATTTTTATATTATATATAAATATTATGTTATATATAATACATCAATTAAGTTCCTGAAGAAGCTTTTTCATTTGGGGAAAAACATTTCTATATAAACTATAGTTTAAACAATTATTTAATCTTTTGGTGGGAATATATTAATATCAATAAGGATTAACCAAAATGTAGTAATCTAAAAATACATAAATTTGAGTATTCATGCTTGAAATGAATGTATTTAGTACCTATCCTTTCATTATGACCATGATATCACCAAGCCAAGAAGAAAAGTATAAAACAAAGATAAAATTTAAAAATTAATATATTGATTTTAGAAAATTTATGGCTTGTTAATTTGCAATATTTTATTATACTTTTCACCTAAAACAACATAGTTGTTAACTCTTGGTGGAAAGGTATAGCACAAAGATTTTGATTAAGCAAATGAAATGCTTTAGTTAAATATGGTCCTTAAAAATGCCCCCAAACTTTTAGGGATGTTTTTGGTTGTTGGCACAGTTATCATGTTAGTTTTTATGAAGTGCAGAAGTTTGGAATTATGATATGTTAATTCAAGGCAGTTTTGTAAATTGCTTCTCATTGACTACTGCAGCTTTCAGAGATGGAAACCTCTTAGGTTCAGATTTTTTTAACTTTTTTTAAACCAGGATATAACTGTTTTAAGTACAACAATTTTGTTTTTTTAAACTGATTTGTCCATTTTACAGTAATGGAAGAGTTTAATCATTTTCCACAGATTTATTATCTTTTATTTAAATTTGTTTTTTAACATTGTAGTATTAAATCTTAGTAGGTAAGCCACTATCTGTTTCATAACTGCCATTTAAATTAAGAGGAAAAATTACGTTTTATCATTCAATCACTCCTTTGGAAATTAATATGATATCTGGAAAGCTAAAACCCATATTAAGCAGTCTACCAGGGGGTTATTTGTATTTTTTTAAAGTAAAAATGTGATAAACCAGTTATTCAAACATTTTAACTTTTTAAAATTACTCTATTATTGAAGTTATGACTCTGATATATTCTAGCCAGAAATTGATTGCAATAAAGTATATGACTTTATGTATGACTTTATTTATAGCCATTGGACATATCCAAGCTATTTAGAGGTGCTATTATCGTGGGTTAGTGGGCTCCATCCTAAGCGGGCATTTTGCTATCCCTAGACATCCAGTCCCCAGCTTTCCAGTAGAAATAACCATCTGAAAGTTATTAAAGTCACCCAGAGTCTACCACTTCATCAAACAGGATCCACAGCTAGGATCCCGGATCCTCTGCCATGTCCTTATCTGTAAAACAATAAATGCATACATTGAGAAAGACCAAACTAATGCGTGTTGACAAGGGCGGCTCCTCTTCAGATAGAAACCAAATCATCCAATCAATCTTTTCCTTTAAATCGAAAAGTTTTTAGGTTGATAAAGTTGTCATCTTGAGCAAATGTCCCCAGACAAAGTGGTCCACAATTGGTTTATAATGAATGAGATATAACAAAGGATATAAAGACAGATGGAGAACAAAATGATGTAAACCGTTCCGAATAGTTAAAAGAAAGGTCTTGAAACTGAGAATGAAAGACAGACTCTGAAGGAATGACTATTCAGCCAGATTCTTGTGCTGAAGTAACCCTTACAAACTTTGTTAGGTTCACATTCAAACTTGCCTTTACCATATCTTTATCTTCAAATGCACATTGTGTGAGGAAGGAAAAACATTCTGACATTTCAGAATAAATCAGTGTGCAAATAACACAACCTGATAAGAAGAGTATTGTTATCAGAAAGGTTTCCCCAAGTTGAGGCACATCCATTGCTTTCACTTTGAGCTGACATCAAGCAAGTCTCCAAATGTAAGTCATTCAACAGAAATACAAATGAAATTTTACAGGACTGAAATCCTTAAAAATTAACATGGCATGCTTGAGCTGTGTGTTTGAAATTTCCTTTTTTTTTTTTTTTGCATCTTCATATTTTAAAACTTTCTATAGTTATGTGTACACTCTTTTCTAGTTTTAAATTTTCTTTCATAATTGGATTGTTTCAGTATGGAAGAATAGTCTTAAATCCTGAATTTGTTTTCTCTGATTGATGGTAGAATGCTTAGAAAAATAATAACCTTTTTAAAATAATGAATATTTCTTTTGATATTTGACCAATTTAATTTTACTGGCTTGGGTGTCTAAGGATGGCAGGGTGATCTTCATTAAACAACATAATACACATACACAGTGTTCCTGGAGTAGACAAGGGTCTAATGATGGAAGTGTCACTGGGGAAAAAACTTCCTAGGATGAGATTTCCCATTCTCACCAATCCTGGGGATGTGGGTTTTATTGCCTTTGTGGGTTGTAACATACAAATATTAATCAGGCTAGTGATTCCCCTAAGGCTTAACTCAAGCACAGTACTTAATATGTAAGTTGTGTCTATATACCATATCTCTATGGTTCCCTTCTTAAAAATGTATAGAATAAGCAAAGCAAGCCTCTTATCAGAATGGCTGGAGAATCTGTGCTGTTTTAGGTGAAAGTGCAGTGGTGTGCGTATATAAGGAATGTACCTATAAGGAATAGAAAGGACACAAACCACAGCGAAGCTGTCTGTGATCTTCTACAAAGACAATGTCAGCGAGCTTATGGAAATGTCACTGCTGATGGTATATTTTCGGATGGCATATGCCCACACATTTTTATCTCTTTTGCCCCAGTTCAAAATGTACTAATTACATAATGTTCAAAATTTCTGCTGAGACTGTTAAAATAGTTTAATCCATGGTCAATGATATTGTGGCAGTAACTGGAAAAATAGTATCAACTGTCTAATGAACATTCATGGCCCATGAAGCATTCTGGACCCTCAGATGTTTTAATTCCAGACCCTCCAATGTTTTAAGCCGTCAGAAGTCCAAGGTAAGAACTAAGGAATAAATTAACAGTGCTATCAGAAGAGACCCACAGAATTTTCCACACTGTGTTAACTTTGGTTCCATGGTCTTCAGAACATGATTCCAGGCTGGGTTCCTTTTTTTTGTTTGTTTATTTACTGTGTGGCAAGGCACATTTTAGCTTGTGAACACACCTTTATTTCTTCGTGGGATTCTTTTTTTTTTTTTTTTCACAGTTTCCTTTCATAGCTTCGGTTGATATTGCACCATTTGGCTATACATTCAAATTCTTCACCCACTCTTTATTATAGAAAACTTCTTCCTTCTCATGTTCTTCTTAAAATTACAGATGACTCATTAGTATCCTTTTCACTGTGACAGTGTACTGGAAATAGAATGAGTTATTTTAGCTGTGCAGTGAAAATGGATGTTTGTTAATTATGGAATGTACAAATGTATCCATTTAAAAATGTACTCTTTACTTGACTGTCTCACTAACTGTTTAAAGACAATTTATTCTCCCCTTTTATCAGCTCTTCTTAAAGAGATGCATGGCCCCTCTTTATTGGGGCTGCATGAAAAATCGGACAAGAATTCGTGGTTTTAAATTCAGGCCTGGTTTGTCATCGCCACAGGAGTTTTTAATTGTTACCTGGGGTAGGGAGAGTTTGTTTTGGTTTTAAACAAACTGAGATTAGGTAGTTTTTCTTGCAAAAGTGATTTAAAAGAAAATCAGAACAATAGATGGTAAAAGCTCATGATTCCATGAATTCTCATCTTCATGAATTTTCTTTGTAGGTCATTAGCGACTCTAAAATTACCAGTCACCCAGGCTGTCCCTCCCTTAGTTTCAAGGCACTGTAGTTCACTTTTAGATCTTTTTCCTACCCACCCTTTGTTTCTTCCTTATGTCCCTTTCTTCTTTGTCACATCCCTGTCTCTGGCTCAGAAACAATCCCAAGCTGATGAGGGCGGTAGTGAAATAATGGTTAGCATTTATCAAGTACCTGCCGTATTAGTAAAGATTCAAATGAAAGTGACCAAAACTCAGTGTATGATAGTTTTTGAAAACAAAGAATCAAACAACTAAACATGTGTATAGGGTAAATCTGGTCTTAATATCAAAGGATCCAGTACCTAAAACTGTCATCAGGACACAGTTCTTTTGCATTTCTCACTCTGCTTCCACCTATGCCAGCTGCATTCACAGGCTGGTTCTTCCCACAAGATGGTAGAAATAGCCATCAGTAGCTCAAAAATAACTTCTACAGCCTAGTAACTCCAAAGAAAAGAACTCATATTTTCTTCAAAATTTCTCCTGGAATTCATTTTACTAGGTCACATAACCTATTCCGAATCAGCCACTGTAGCCAAGGGTTTGTGATGATCTCATTGGCCAGATCAGTGTCACATGTTGACCAGTGTTGCCAAGGATGGATCAGCTCCACCCAAGCCATGTGGCTAGACAATGAGGCAGCGATTCTGTAAAAGGAAGAGAGAGACAAGCTCTGTCTATGCTTTAGGACATTTACAGTTCTTATTTAACCCACATGCCCTTCCAAGATAATTCTTATCTTTATTCTAAAATAATGAAACTGAGGTAAAGTAATTTTCCTAAGATCATAGAGCTATTAAATACCAGAGACTAGATTTCAAACCAGATCCTTCGGCTTCCATGGCTTGTTGCCATGCTACTCTGGATTTGCAGTTGTCACACTAATGAAGAGAAGTCAGTGATGGAATCTAAATAAGCCTGTCACTACTTTTCCTGCCTCTCCATGCAGGCCACTGTGAAGCTGTCCTCCTCATCTCCTCTGCGGGCAGTATTTCCCAAACCTGACTTGTTGCTTGACTACTTGTTGCTTGACTACTTATACTTAATCAAGGCCTGCCTTTATAAACACTAAAATCCCCTGCCTTTATAAAAACTATAATCTTTGAGACTCAGTGGCTCTAGATCAGTTCCTAAATTAATTAGAAAATTACATTTCCCATCATATTCTAATAGATTGTTTTTTCACATTTTTTCCAAAGAGGACAGATTCAGGTAACATGAATTGTGTGCCTCTGTAAAGAAATGCCATTTAAATTGGGATCTCAAGCGTAGAAAGAAGAGAGAAGTCATGGGAAGGGAACAGCCTGTAAGAAGAGATGTAATATGGTGGGACTGTAATAAGTAAAAGGAAAGTAAGATGTGGTTGGGGAGATGGGCTTGGGGCCAGATCAAAGCCCCAAGAGTTTGAAGTTTCAGGGAAAAATAATTCTCTGAAGACTTTGGGTAGAGATTTGACAATGTTCACTTTTTGCTTTTAAGATCAAGTTGCGGGTCTTTATAGAGGTCTGGTCTAGATTTTTGACAATGAAGACAAAGAATAATGGATGAGATCAGAACCCATTTTGGAGACATAATGCTTAAGTACTGGGAGCAAACGGATGGCGTTGTTTTTTGAATATGAAATTTGGGAGGAAAGAAACTGAGCAGCAAAGTTCCAATGTGAAAACTGGCACTGTTTTAACTTATGTTAAAACCCATAAGTTTTAACAAGTGTGTGTTTGTGTATATATTTGAGTTTGTATACACAAGTGTTTGTATGTGTATATATTTGAGAACCAGAGATACTTACATTTTTAATCCTTTAATCCTTGTGTTTATATGGCACTTGGAATCATTAAGGAGATTCACATGTTTTATTTCACTTCTGTCCTTTAAACCACCCCGAGGTTAGTAGTAGTATAATCTTCTCCAATCAGATGAAGAAATTGACATGGAATAATTTGCCCAAAGTCTTCACACAGCAACATCTGCAATAAAACTGGGCCAATTAGTCCTTTTCTGTTAATGAAAAATTAACTGAGCACGGACTATGTACCATATCCCTGTTATTGGCTAAAGATACAGGGATGAGAAATATTTGACCCCCAGATTTTATGGTTTACTGGTGGTTATAATTTTTTCTCTCTGTCTGAGGCAGAGGCAGAAGCATCTGTATACAGCTGATGGGAACCCAGTTAAGGACCAATTATGGGGTCATCTCTAGCACTGACCCCACTGCAACTATTCTACCCAGCTAAACCTTAGAGACAAGCAATTTTACACACTCTTTTCTGGGTACATATTTTTCTCCTTTGCATGAACTTAAAGCAAAAGTTAAAAAGGAAAAAAAAAAAACCTATGAGGCCTTGAGCCTGCATATGTATTTTTGTTTGTCTCATGCAATACTGTTTAAAATTTTGAATTAGTGTCTGAGATTTATAAATCAGAAGATTGCACAAACATGTGTAAACCTGCACATTTAGGTTTCTTACACACTATCAGATCTGGCATCACTGATTTGCATATCAGAAATTAGCATGCCTCTTGCACTGTCTGGCCTCTGTGGGGTGTTGGTTTGTGATCCCTGGCTTCAAGACAATTAAATGAGGGCTGGATATTAAAGCTTGGTGGGCCATGGGCAGGCATCAGTTCACAGATTGTTCTTTAGGCTGGTTATCCCTCATCTAAGCTGAAAAGTAGAATGAGATTGGGAGAGAAAACATTTTTTAAATTATTGCTCACTCACTTTGAAATCAGGTAGAGAACCTGTGAGAAAGCTTTCCATCCCTCAGTGAGCCAGGAAAAGAGGGAAATCTTGGCCTGAATCCACAGGTTATTTAAAAAAAAAAAAAGCAAAGAAGTAGGTGAGATCATTTAGATAGCTCATAGGGAAAAAAATAGAATTAGATGCCAAGGAATTGGCCCATAGTGAAAGATGTCCCCAGAGATATGTACTAATGGGAATCTCTTGCTTTTCTTTGCAAGTATTTACACTCAAANTATTTAAAAAAAAAAAAGGCAAAGAAGTAGGTGAGATCATTTAGATAGCTCATAGGGAAAAAAATAGAATTAGATGCCAAGGAATTGGCCCATAGTGAAAGATGTCCCCAGAGATATGTACTAATGGGAATCTCTTGCTTTTCTTTGCAAGTATTTACACTCAAAGCTCTGAAGCATCTCTTCTGCCATGTGGTTTCATTCTGCCCTTTCTTGCTGGAACCTTTTCTCAGGCCAACAGCTTAGAGCTAGAAAAAGGTTGACCCCACTTCTTGAAGAAGATAGAGCCAGGGAATTTCCCTAATTTGAATGCCGGGGTAATATCAAAGCGGGGAGAGAGATGCACCTTGCTGGCCAACTTAGAAATCTGTTACCACTTTTAGAGCGATGATTTCTTATAAAGAGTGATGGAGTTCCATGCTGTCATTACACAGAATTCTATTTCATTAGGAATTACATCAGCTTTGAATCTATCCTTTCTTTGGGAAAAGATGTTCAGAGTTCCAAACAATTGACCTCCAAGCACATTTTTGGATCACAGTATAAGTACAAGTTGAAAATAGCCTCTCTAAATTTTGAGGCTAAAGAATAAATGTATTTGACCGATAGCATATTCTGTTTTTCTATTATTCATGGTCATTGCTCACCTTCCTCTGTTATTTCTTTTGCCTTTGCCAGTACATTTACTATAAGAGCAGGCAAACTGAGTTGGCATCAATCCTTTTATTTGGCAATTTTTAAATAATGTTTAGATAAACACAAAGCTGGGCCTTAGGTTTAAACTATTTAAGAAGCAAAACACCTAGATTGAAAGAAAAATTAAGATAATGGACATAGTTTTTAAGGGAACTGGGAAACTATAGTTTGTTAAATTCAGTGTTCATCCTGAGGGGAAAAGATAAATCATTTTCGAAAGTCTCAGAGACAAGAAAGATTACTAAATAGTTAACAAGTATAGATTCATAAATAATAATCCTACCAAACTAGTATAACTTAAGTGTTTTCTTATTGACTATGCAGCATATAAAGGGGAAAGATTTTAATGCAGGTACATAGCATAAGCATTGATAACAAAAACAGATTCATAGTCCTCCTATTGCAGATCACTCTAGTTATTCATTAAAAGTACAGAACACTGGACATCACAATCTGACCTACTAAATTAGAAGCACAACACCTCTGTGAGCTTAGTGCATGAGTGCATGCTAAGTCACTTCAGTTGTTTCTGATTCTCTGTGCCTCCACAGACGATTGCCCGCTAAGCTCCTCTGTCCATGGAATTTCCCAAGCAGAATACTGGAGCGAGTTGCCATGTCCTTCTCCAAGGCGTCTTCCTGACCCAGGGATCGAACTCGTGTCCCTTATGTCCCCTGCACTGGGAGGCCAGTTCTCTAGCTCTACTGCCACCTGAGAAGCCCCAAGTTTAGTGCATATATTCCCATTTTTCAAAAGAGACAAATGAGTCACAGAAAAATTAATAACTTGTCCAGGATCTCAATGCTAGAAGGCAGCACAACCATATTTTGAGCCAGGCATCCAACTCCAGAGTCCACACTCTTAATAAATACATAAGCTAAAACAAATCCTAAATAATATTTTTAAAAGAATTAAAAAAAAAAAACAAATCCTACTTGTATTTTCCTAATGTTGCTTTCTAGACTATTAAACTTTGATTATCAGGAGTGTTAACCTGCTTGGGTTTTTGTTGTTGTTTTCTTTAAAGCTGGAATGGATTTTTACCTAACAAAGCTTGCTGAAGAGAGTATGACCTGGCAGTACAATGAATGGTTCACACCTAGGTTGGTGCTGCCCAATTCTGTGGACAATATTCATGCATGGCTATTGTACTTGAAATGTATTTGACCTGTGGCACGTTCAGTCTTTGAAGATTTAGAATGATGTGAAAAGAAGATGTAAATCATTTCAATAATTTTTAATACTGATTTCATCCCCAAATGATAACATATAGGATATATCAGGTTAAAGAAAATATTATTCAGATTAATTTCATCTGCTTTTTTTTT